>BQNB010005017.1:10771-94945 GCA_026074375.1 Tanacetum coccineum | reverse complement strand
TATATATACATATTTTATTATTTTTTTTAAAACAAATACCTTATGTTATGTATTTATAATACACAAATAATTATAACCTAAGGTTTTAATGTTTAAGACTTATTATTCAAACTTAGGTTATATTCAAAATGGTGAAATAAAAATGTAAACCAAATTTTTGGGTTTTACAATGACGACCCTACAATTTGCTGATACTCATAATTTAGTCGCGTTTTTGACTAAATCTGCTAAAAGCAAAGGATTTGAGTAGATAGTGGATTTTTTGAATGCAAGTTCGATAAAGTATGCTTTAACCGTCAATCCTACTATATATACATCGTGCATTGAACAGTTCTAGTCTACTGCCAAGGCAAAAATGGTTAATGGGGAAGTTCAGTTACAAGCCCTAGTAGATGGGAAGAAGATTGTTGTTACTGAAGCATCTGTAAGAAGAGATCTTCAACTGGAAGATGCTAATGGTGTTGATTGTCTGCCAAATGCTACAATTTTTGAACAGCTTACACTCATGGGGTATGAAAAACTTTCACAGAAGCTTACATTTTATAAGGCTTTCTTTTCTCCCCAATGGATGTTTCTTATTCAATGCCTAAGTGTTAAGACTACTGCATGGAATGAATTTAGTAGCACTATGGCCTCTGCAATTATCTGTCTAGCCAATAACCAGAAGTTTAACTTTTCCAAGTATATTTTTGAAAGCATGATGAAGAACTTGGATAGTGCTGTCAAATTCTTGATGTATCTAAGATTTGTACAAGTATTTTTGGATAATTCGACAGAAGGAATGATGAATCATAACAAAATTTATATTGCACCATCTCACACAAAGAAGGTTTTTGCTAATATAAAGAGGCAAGGAAAGGACTTTTCTGGTAGAGTAACACCATTGTTCTCAACTATGATGGTGCAAGCTCAACAAGAACAGGGTGAAGGTTTAGACATGCCAACTATTACTCAACCATCATCATCTTAACCCCAAAAGAAACATAAGCCAAGGAAGCCCAAGAAGAAGGATACTCAGATACCTCAATCTAATGTTTCTAGTGATAATCTAGCAGATGAGGTTGTTAATGAGGAGAATGTATCTAAACATTCTAATGATCCACTTCTTAATAGTGAGGATAGACTGAAACTTGAGGAATTAATGGCACTATGTACCAACTTACAAAACAAGGTTCTTGATTTGGAACACACAAAGACCACTCAGGCACTAGAGATTGACAACTTAAAAAGGAGGGTCAAGAAGCTTGAGAAGAAACAAAGGTCAAGAACTCATGGGCTTAGAAGATTGTACAAGGTTGGTCAAAGTGCTAGGGTTGTCTCCTCTAAAGATGAAGGTTTGGGTGAGGAGGATGTATCCAAACAGGGGAGGAAAATTCATGATATTGAGGCTGATGAAAACATCACCCCGGAGAATGTTCATGATGAAGATATGTTTGATACAGGTGTTTTTAATGATGAAGAAGTGTTTACAGGACATGATATGGCTGAAAAGGAAGTTAGTACTGCTGATCCAGTTACTACTGCTGGTGAAGTAGTTACTACTGCTAATGTTGAAGTTAGTACTGCCAGTCCAACTGTTGCTACAATAACTACTGTTGAACTTACTTTGGCTCAATCACTGGCAGAGTTGAAGAGTACAAGACCCAAGACAAAAGGGGTTGTTATGCAAGAGCCAAGTGAAACAACAACAACAACAATAACAATTCCTTCAAAGGACAAGGATAAAGGTATAATGGTTGAAGAACCTTTAAAGATGAAGAAGAAAGATCAAGTCCTCTTTGTAGAACAAGAAGCTATAAGGCTACAAGCTCAATTTGATAAGGAAGAGAGGATTGCAAGAGAAAAAGAAGAAGACAATGCTGCCTTAATTGCATAATGGAATGATATTCAGGATAAGGTTGAGACTGACTATGAATTAGCTCAAAGGTTGCAAGCAAAGGAACAAGAAGAGTTGACAATTAAAGAAAAGTCTAAACTGTTTCAATAACTCTTAGAGAAAAGGAAGAAGGACTTTGCAGCTAAGAAAGCAGATGAAAGGAGAAATAGACCACCCACAAAAGCTCAACAAAGGAGTATAATGTGTACCTATCTGAAAAACATGGCTAGGATGGAAGTCAGACTTGAAGACTAAGTCCTTTGCCAATGTTCAAGAGTTATTTGATAAAGAAATAAAAAGGGTAAACACATTTGTTGATATGGATACAGAACTGGTAGGAGATAGTGAAGTAAGAGCATAAAGCAGTGAGATAAAAGAAGAAAGTAGTTCAAAAAGAACAAGAGAAGAGCTTGAATCTGACAAATCAAAGAAGCAGAAGTTAGATGAGAAGGAAGTAGAAGTAGATGATGCTAAGGAAGCTGAAGAGCTTAAGCAATGTTTGGAAATAGTTCCAGATGATGGAGATGATGTAACTATTGATGCTACACCTTTGTCTGTCAAAATTCCAATTGTTGACTATAAGATCTACCAAGAAGGGAAGAAAAGCTTTTTCAAAATAATCAAAGCAGATGGAAAGACTCAGGTGTACTTAAGTTTTACAAAGATGCTTAAAAAATTTGTTAGAGAGAATTGGAAGTTCTTTGGAGGGATATCAAAGCTTAGAATTTAAGAAGACAGAGACAGTACATTAATGGATTATTTTCTTACCCCCCCCCCTTACATCTTAATTTGAAGACCATGTTTGAACATCATGTTGAAGATAGTATATGGAAGAATCAACAAGGATTAGTTAAAGTGCTGAATTAGAAGCTTTTTGATTCTTGTGGAGTTCATTGTGTAAAAGTACAGTCCATACCATATTATCTATTGGTTAAGAAAATGTATCCACTTACAAAGCACACACTACATTAGATGTTTAATAATGTGAAGCTTCAAGTTGATTATGAGTGTGAAATGGCATATGAGCTTCTTAGATTGGTCAAGAAAGCTTTTATGGCTTTCCATAAAGATCTTGCATCTACAGCATCATGAAAACTGAGAAGATGTCTATCAGGTATGGCAGAAAGCAGTATATTAAGGGCTTTCTCATTGTTTCTTCTTGCGTTTGCAGCAAGTGAAGTCTTTGGTGCAGACACTGAGGGAGATGCAGGATCAGTTGTGGTTTGGTTTCCATTAGTGATTATGTCCCATAGTATGTGATCAGTGATAGCGATATACTGTCGCATCTTCATGGACCATAGGTCATATTCACCTTTCTTGATTATAGGGATTCTGAGTGCAGTAACGGACGAGGTGGGAGGGATAGGTTCTGTTTCAGACATCTTTTATGAGTTTAGAAAGATTTCGATTGATTAAAAGTTCTTCAAGGTCAGAGTCTCTTCACAAGCTCTGATACCACTTGTAGGATCGATATTCCTTAATGAAACACTGATATACTGTCAACTATGCGGAATCTAGTTGGCAGTACTTAAGAAGAACACACAATAGTTTCTCAAACGATTTCTTTTATAAACCTTTTGAATCTGCCTAAATTGCAGATCCCTAATACAATACTAATAAATCTTAACTTTGTGTTTTTCTATGTTTGTTCTATATTCTAATATCTTCCTAGAGATCCTTTTATAGACATAAGGATAACCTCTAGTAGATGTACAGTCCTTGTATATCATAAACACTAATTGATACTTATCACTAATAACTGTTACAAGATAAATGCTAAAACAACCGTTTAAACTTTATAGTTCCTATATCCACGGCAGTACTTCGATCTTTGACTGGCAGTACCTTGACTTTCTACTTAGCAGTACTTTGATCTTTCATTTAGCAGTACTTTGACTTTTTCGTGGCAGAACTTTGACCTTTTGACTTGTATTTCTCAACACATAATACACCCTTTAATATTATTAGATTACTCTGCTTTTGTGTAACTTTTAAAATTTTTATTTTTAACACATGTAATTTTTAGCTCAAATTTTTGAAAAAAACGAATTTACAAAATACTTTTGCCAAATAAGAAATTATGTAGGTTTTTTTTAATAAAATACTTAAAATTATAAAAATTAATTAAGAGAATGCTTTTTATTAAGGAAACAATCTTTTTTTAAAAATAGAAAGGTTCCCACTTTACGTATTGCTTTACTAGATAAAATAAAAGATAAGAGAAAAGTTCGACTAGTTTTTACCCAGGACAAATCTCCACCATCCATTTGAGTTTGATCTAATGGTGATGATTAATTTGATTAAACCTAATTTAATGTCAAGTATATAAGAAATTATTTTTTATTTTTCATCATTTATTTCACACAGAGTTCCTTTCCCCCAAATCAATCTCACTGTAAAATTCATTTTAAAAAACTCATTTTACAATATCAATGTCCACTCACTCCCTAATTCACTATCCCAACCACCGTTTCGATTGTCGTTGTTTGTCCGCTCCGATAACAATCGTTGCCTTAACCATCTTCCGAGCTTGTACAGGTTCATTTTTTATCTTAATTAGTACCTTATTTTTATTTTGTGGTGGTATGGTGAATTAGAGAACAAGAATACTTACAAAGATAAGGCATCTAGTTTATTATGTAAAGAAAGATATGTATAACTTATTTGTTTAGGAGATTACATTTTTTTTTATAGAAAAGATCATGATAAGTTAGGAAAGTATTGTAAGCCTTGTAGGACTCCTTGGTGTATAAAAGAGGTCCTAGGGAATAATATTAGTAGTACATCTTTAATATTCGTAGCTTCAAGGTTATTTTGTAACCCTATCACTATTTAGAGTGATCGTTTCATATTGAGGCTGAAAGTTTAGTAAAAGTTTGTTTACTATTTTATTGTTCTTCTTAGTATTACAAACTAGTTTTTGCATAGTTTGTGATATTCTCAATCTTAGTTTCTACTATAGTTGTTTTGGATCTATTTAACACAACTAATCTTAACAAGCAAGGGGGGGTAATGATCTGTTCAAAGGATCAACATCCTTAAGCATATGAATAAAGACCGAGTACCTTTTTAGATCTTCCATCAGCTCGTATAATCAGAAATTGCTGATTTTTTCCCATTCTTTGATTATCTTCCATCAACAATGCATGTAGCCTTAGTGGCCAAAGAATAGCAAATTAATTTCTACCTTCCCTCTTCATCAGGATCAATATTCATAAGTTCTTCATCCTAGCTCTTCCTGATCATCATCCATTTTTAGCATCATCTACTGTTGCTTCTTAAGCTAACTTCTTGTTTCTAAACTCTGTACCTGCTCTCTTTAGTACTGATCCTCTGCTCTCTTTTTTCTCTTCTTTCAACCAACTCTGTATCCATACACAAAGCATATTTACCCTTGTCATGGATTTATCAAATAGCTTCTGAATTTCTACAAATAACTTGTTCTTCAATTGACTTTGCTTGTAACTAACCATGTGTTTCAGATAAGTTGACATCATACTTTTCTTTTGTGCTTTAGTTGGTGGCTTGTTCCTCTTTTCTTGAGCTCTTAATGCTGCAAAGTGTTTCTTTCTCTTCTCCAAGAGTTCTACAAACAATATTTGTCAATTCTTCTTACTTTTTTGCTTGCAATCTTTCAGCCAATAACCTATCAACATCCATAATTACTTGTGTATTATCCTATGATTCAATTAAAGCTATGTTGGCTTTTTCTTCCTTTTGTCTTGCAAGCCTTTCTTCTTCTTCCAATTCAGCTTGTAATTGAGCTTGAAGATTTAGAGCAACCTCTTGATCATACATAATCTGATCCTTCTTCTTTAAAGGCTTCTCAGGCTCAGTCATTTTTGCCTTGCCTTTGTCCTATGAAGGTTTTGATGCAGCTGGTGTTGTTGTTGTAGTTGTTGTTGTAAATTTACTTGGCTCTTGAATCATAACCCTTCTAACTTTGGGTTTTGCATCTTTGATCTCTATTAAAGTCTAAGCCAGAGTCAATTCCTCAACAGTTGTTGTTGTAGCACTATCAATAGCAACTTTAGCAGTACTAACTTTAACACTAGCAGTAGTAACTACTTCATCAACAGTTGTAACTGGATCAGCAACACTAACCTCCTTCTCAACCACATCCTGTTCTGCAAACACTTCTTAACCATCAAGAATACATGTATCAAACATTTCTTCATCATTCCTCCCCTGAGTCTCATCAACCAAAGTAACCTCTGCATCAACATCAATATCATCTATTTTCCTCCCCTATTTAGATGCATCCTCCTGATCACCCAAACTGGCTTCATTAGAGGATTCTAACCTTCAACACTGTACATGTTATCCTTTCTAGGAACTTTAAGCAAGACATGATTTTCATCAGTTAACTTAAAGTCTGGAGACAGAACAACACATGCAGTATCACTAAAAAGAACACTATTCTTCTTGTCACACATTTGTAAGACACTGAAGAGGTTAAACTTTTGTTCCTTTACAAAATACACATCTTCAAAATCTAATTTGCCAGTCCTTATTTTACCTTTCCAAGTAATTTTTCCTCTTTTGGAATTACCTCCAAAGGCAACAAATTCTCCATCAATTTCTTCATAATCTGTAAGATAGGATCTGTTTCCTGTCATGTACCTAGAGCATCCACTTTCAATTACTCCTTTATCCCTCAAATATTGTTGTGGATTGCCCTGCACATAATGGTAGGAAAATTAGTTTTTTTGGAGACCTAAGCCATCATTGACTTGGATCTGCCTTGTGCATCAATATAGTTAAATCTTTTAAAGGACATTGATGCACCATTATTTCTGGAGACATGGTCTAAAACTTTGTGCTTTGGTCTCTAAACCCAACATGTTAAGGCCTTAACAACATTTCCCTTGTTTCCCTTAACAACACTAAGAACTGCTTTTGGCCTAGCAGTATTAACCCTTGTTCCCTTAACAGTACTAAGAAATGCTTTTAGCCTAGCAATATTAACCCTTATTCCCTTAACAGTATTAACCCTTTTAGTGAAATTACTGTTATTAGTTGTTGTTATTTTGTTAAAAGGCCATCTAACAGTTGAATCCTGCATTATTCATTGCTATTCTTGATTTAACAGTATTAACTGGTCTAGCAGTATTAAGTGAAATTAGGCCAGACTTAGTTAAGACTGTTCTTGGAACCATGTTCCTATTTGAATTAGGGTGAGTTAATTTAGAGAAATTCTGTTTGTTGACCCTTTGAACATTGATCCAAACTGGTTTTGCAAATATTCTATTATTATACCAGTTATTGCAATCATTCTTCAAATGATCAATACTACCACACACATGACAAGCTTTGTTGAAACATCCTTCCCCCCCAAAAAATTACTGCCCTAATTTTGAGAACAACTGTTGGTTCCAGTTTCTCTTGTTCCCTTTAGGACTAGGTGTGTTTTGCCTATTTTTATCAACTAATGTTTTCCTAGGAGATTTTACTTGCTCAGTAGACTTAACAAAGTTTATCTTAGCAAAACTAGGTTTATTAAACATCTTAACTGTTTTACTCTTAGGCACATCTTCTTCCTCACTTTCAGACACCCAATCCTCAATAATTGGGGCTCCATTTTCTTTCCTAGTATTCTTAGGTTCATTAGTCTCAACAGTAGGCTTTTCAACTACAGACTTACTAACAGACTCGTTCACTTCTACAAAATCATCTAGACTAGGATAAACTAAATCAGATTTTATTGGCATAAAATTCCCAATATAGGGAGGTAGGACAACATTATACCCTAATCTTGTTTTACACTTATCCATTATCTTTCTTTCTAGAAGTTTACTTAGGTTTTTTGATGAATTTTCAAATTTTTGTATTGTAAGTTGAACACCATCTTTTTCTTTTGTAGCCAACTCTAACTTCCTTTTAAGCTCTGTAATATCTAAATCTCTTAAATAGATTTCACATTTTAAGAGTTTTATATCTTCCTCATACACAGACTCTAAACCTGTTTTGTAAGAGACATCATTTATCCTAGCCGTTCTTAAGCCTTTAACTAATTATTCATTTTGTTCTTTTAGATTTTTGACACATTCTAAACAAGATGAACAGCAGTTTGAGTCATTAGATACCTTAGAGTTTATATAAGATCTTAAACTTGTTGAAGAATAATCCCCAGGAGAGCCAAAATTGGTTGGGACCTTATTCTGCTTTGTTCACCCAATCATAGCCAAAGCCATCACACTTAGACACTAAGCCATTTGAAGTAGTTTCTTCAACTGGCACAGTCCTTCTTGTAGACTCCTTTTTCTTGCTATCTTGATTCCTGGGTGCCTTGTATTCCCTTGCAAGAGGGGTCCATCTCTTGTGCAGTTGAAAACATCCACCTTAGACTTTGTCAAAACCTAAATTCTTTCTTTTGTTGGCCATATCCAGATTCCCTTCCAGTATTCTTTAGGGAAGTCTTCATCCCCCTCATAGTCAGCATAGCAAAGTTCCACCTTAAGTCCTTCTCTTCCAGATCACCAGGATTGATCTATATAGATCTTCATTAACAAGCTGTGGAAGAGTAACCTTGGTTGGCTAAGAAAAAAGGAATAAATCACAGCAACTCAAATTTCAATAGTTGTTGAGCTATTAAGCAGCACCTAGTGTAAGCAGTATTAACACACTAAGCAAATATTAACCGCTCTTAGTTACACTTTTATGCTGTCTTGAGGACAAGAAAGGCTACATTGTGTGAGTTTGTGGTTGAGCTAGATATCCCATTGACCTCTGATTATAACAATCAGGTTGTTAAAGAGGTCATCCAAACTCAATGTCTTAATTTCTGGTTTGTTCCTCCACACAATAGTATGCATAGTCCATTCTTGTGACAAACGTTCCTGAAGAACTCTGATTGATGTCTTCATGAGGATGACTTCACCATGCATCTCCTAGTTGACAATTAGCTTTTTAAATCCTCATAGGTTTAACTCAATCACTTATGAGCTGGATTAGCAAAATTTTGATACTGCGGTTCATAAGATTTTTTTATTTTCTTTTTAGCAATTATTCCTCCAAATCTGTTCTTAATTAGCCTGCACTCAGGGTCTTTAGCATCCTTGTATGGAGTTGAACCTTTAATTGATGCTCATTAGTAAGGCCATCAACAAATGCTTCATGCCTTCAATTCTGCTGCCTTTCTGATCTTTGTGCCTTCTCTTACAACACTTGGTAAAAAAAAAAAAAAGGACGGGGTAACAGTGTCCTTAACATCAACAATCTTTGTTACTATGGGTGCATTACCATTTTCTATGATCTCCCATAGATGAAATCATTGCCACTATAGGTACTTCTCCTGCTCCATCCTCATCTTCCAGAGATCATACTCACCAGGTTGGAGTATGGGTAGCTTGATGGTTTGAGTAGTTTGAGAATCCATTGCTTCTTGAAAAAGTAGATCTTGTGTGTAGTAAAGTTTCTTCTTATTCAAAGCTTCTCACAAGCTCTGATACCACTTGTTGATCCCAATAGAATAGATCTTGCTTAGCTTGTATAAGGCTAAGTTGTATTGAATAAATTCAAAACAACTATGATAGAAACTTTGATTGTAAATATCAAAGACTATGCGGAATCTAGTCAATGATACTAAGAAGAATTTCAATGAAACAGTAATGAATAAGATCAATAACAAAACAGTTTACCAAACTTTCAGCCTCAATATAATACGAACACTCTTAATAGTGTTAGGGTTTACAAAACCTTGAAGCTACGAATAGATTGACAGAACAATGAAAAGATGATATCAATCTCTATGCCCTAGGACCTCCTTTTATACACCAAGGAGTCCTAACTGGCTTACAATATTTTCCTAAGTTATCATGATCTTCTAAACAAATAACATATATGTATCTTTTACAAAAATATCTCATACTTATCACATAAGTATTCTTGATCTCCAATAAATCTTTATCTTTTCAGCAGTATTAGTCCTTGAGTAGTTGTAATCTTTCAACAGTTGTAACTTTGTACCAGCAACATTAACTCTGAATAAACAGTTGTAACTTTATACCAGCAGCATTAACTGTGTACAAGCAGTAGTAACTACTTAGAATATTTTCTTCATTCTCCACCAGTAGTACTAACTTTACTCTAGTAGTACTAAATTTACTCTAGCAGTACTAACATATACTAGCAGTTCTAAGTTACACTAGTAGTACTAAGTTTATACTGACAGTACTAACTACTTAGCATATTTTTCACAATCTTTGTGCTAGGAGTAGTAACACAAACCTTTCTTCTTGAGCAGCACTAACTTTGATAAGAGAAGCAGTAATTCCAAACCGCCTTATGAAGCTTTTAATCCCAACAAAACGGGAAAATGTAATCATAATTGTTTTTCGAGTCATATTGTCATATAATGATTGTAATTATAAAAAGTGCTCTTAAACATAAGATGTTTAATGTTAATTAATTGCTGTAACAATAATCAGTACAATCGAATGATCAATTTCCGCGTTCATTGTATGAAAAAGCTAAGACATTGGTTTGGCTTGCGGGTTTAACAAATGCTTAGAAGAAAGGTTTTATGATATTATTGATTAATAGCTTGTTTGGTTTGTACCATGTATTATATTAATTGTACTTTAAAGTAATGATATTTTAATAATAGCATTAATTATAACATTAACTATATGTGTGCATTGGTGCATTAAATAGTTGTATACATAGCATTAAAACTTGTATTACTTAAAAACTATATAAGTTTTGTGCATCTAAGGATTGTACTATAAGCTTTATGATATGTGTTATTTAAAATCAAGTTGCATTTAAGGATTATACCATAAGCTTAATAAGTTGTATTACTTAAATTTATTTGTGAATTAATGAAGAGAGAGAGAGAGAGAGAGAGAGAGAGAGAGAGAGAGAGAGAGAGAGAGAGAGAGAGAGAGAGTGATTGCAGTTTATTATACTATAGAATATATCATAAAAATATAATACTTTCAAAAGAGTAATTAAGAAGATTACCAAGTTACCTTGATAAAATTCACTCTCAAAAATATATATAATATAATATAAAATACGTATATTAGACCGGGCAAGTATGATCACCCGGGTCGTTTTCCCCAATGACTCATGCAATGGAAACCTCGATCTCGTTCGGAATGATTGATTTGAATAAGAAAAGAGATATTTTTGATTTAATTATACTACTAAAATTAAAGGCACAATTAAACAACTAATTAACAAATTAAACTAATTACGAAAGTAAATAAAATGCGACATTTAAGAAAACAAATGCAATTTAAATCTTAAAAATGTAAACTAGATTCCTAAACCTAAATTAATGCTAAAGAAAATTTTAGGAAAAAGAAAAATATTTTTTTAAGGGCTTTTCGGATTTTTTTATGAATTAAATACTATTTAATCTAAATTAAATTCTAAAAATAGAAATTAAATTGATAAAAACTAAGAAAAATACTTTTTAAACTAGAATACTTCTAAATTACTTAAAAAGATGAGAACAACTCATTTGTTTTTTATAAACTAATTTAAAAGATAAAATTTAATCAAAGTTTGAAAATTAAAAAACGAAAGGTTTGAAAAATTAAATGTTGTTAAAAAATAACGACAAAAAATACTTTTTCTATAAAAATACTTAAAGGATTTTAAAAAACTAAAATATTTTTTGTAATTTTTAGTTGATTTTTGAAAATGAAATAAAAAAACTAAATTCGAAAAATTAATTTTAAAAAATATAAAATTTAAACTAAAAATTTTATAAAAATATTTTTTTAAAAAATTAAATAATGCATGAAAATTAATTTTATTAAAAGCCTAATTTTTAAATGATTAATATTAAACTAATTTAACTTATTAAACTAAAAACCTAATTTATTATTTAATTAAACTAAATTTAAAAATCTAAAATTAAATTGCCAAAACACAATGGTTGAAAGAGACACAAAACAGCAAAGCTGAGGTAGGCGCCAAACAATAAAGTTATATGAAAAACACAAAGTTTGATCTAATTGACCAAATAGTCCCTGGACTTGGACTAACTAGACTTAAAAACAATTTAAACTAACGAAGACTAACTGCTAAATAAACTAGGAACAACTATGCATAATTTTTAACTAACAGAAACTTTTTAAGATGGAACAGAAAATGACCCCAGATACTCCCTAACAATTAATACTCAGCATTCCTTTTTTATATAAAAACAGCTAATTATCCTAACTTTTTATGAAACTACTTTTATATAAATCTTAAACTCTAACTTATTTGAAATAAAGCTAATAAGCCTTATTAGCTTATAATGCTTTAGCAACTTAGTAACTAACCTCTCAAACTCAATAAACAATATGCAACTTCAAGGCACTTGACGACTTAATAAAATCTAACTTATTCAAACTATTAGCAAATCCAAAAAGCTTATTTAAACTACTTTTAAACAGATAAATAGATAACCAGCAGCTTATTAGGAAATCAAAAAGACAAATGTAAAACAAATTAAATCCTAATATTGTGTACCTTGGTGTTCCCAGCATGAACAGGAAACAATAAGCTGTGTGAGACTTATGGCTTATTCACATAAGCCCAATCTCGGATCAACAACAACCTAATCTAACCTATATGCTAACCCTTAGCTCTAAAAACTCCCTTGGAGTCTCACAGCACCATCCAATTCCAAGAGACTCCAAGCTTCATCATAACAAACACAAAACACCACTCTTTTGACAGAAATTTAAAATGGAGACACAAATTTATATGACATAAAATTTTTTTATTAAAACTGAAAAAAGTTTACTTAACAATACGAAATTGAATAACATGAAGATTGAAATTACACAAAAAACAACATACTAAATACTGAATCGACAAAAATTAAACTACTAAAGAAACTAAAAAATTCACCACGGCCATATAGCTGGAATGAGGTGTATTTATACACAACTTCGAGCTCATCCTCCTCTCTAGATCCTTCTATCCTTTTCATCTTGACCCTTCAATCATTTCTCTCTCCTTGATCTACTATCTCAATCGTTAGATCAAAGAGTGTGCACCCGGATCATTGACGTGGACATAGAGTGTGTTAGTTATGTGAGTGTAAACACTCACACACGTCACATCACCCAATCATTTCCTCTCATTTTGCCAGGGTGGATTGGGTTGGGGGATTAATTGATAGTGATAGATGGGTTAAGGGTTGTGAGAGGTGGATTAACCCTAAGGTTAATTTAGGTGGGGTGAAAGGTTTGTAAACTAGGGTTCTTTGTGTTCTTGAGTGTGTTCGTGTGTGTGTGAGTGAGTTTAATCCGATTTGGGGAAAGTGAGTGAATAGTAAGTGTAAAAATGTTATAAGTTTAACCGGGTAGGGTAGGGTTAAGGGTCGGGTTAGGTCGGGTTAGGGGTTTGTTTCTTATTGGTTGATTGGGGGTCCACGGGTAGTTTGACCCGGTTCGTTGACCCGCGACTTTTGTAACTATAGGGTAATTACATCTTCGGCCCTTGTGTTTGGCAAGTCCATTTTTTTAGTTAAAAATAACTTCCATAAATTGCAAAATCAGCCCTTGAATTTATAAAACAATGGAGCTGGGCTTTGGATGAATGTGGTTTAGCTGCAGTTGACTGTAGAAGGCTGAGGCATGATTTCTCTGGCTTCGGTTTTGATTTCTTTAGCTTCTTGATCACTCAACCGTTCTCGTGTCCGTTTTTGACTGATTTCTTGCGATATTTGACATATCCATACCTGCACACATAAAACTCAGATACAAGCATCTTTTTGCCATTTTTGATTCGTTTTGGGTTGAATTGGGCCTTTTTAAGTTTAAAGTGATTAATTAATAGTTTAAAAACAACTATCAAATTCCCAAACTAAAACATGTGTGTCCACAACCACATATTACAAATGCCTTATAACCATATACCATCGATAATTCCCCCAAACTAATCCTTCCAAAGAGTTTTGTTTGAGAGAGATCAGAGATCACAATTATAAAACACCCCGACTTCCCCTTTTCTTTTTTATGATTTTTTGTTTTTTTTTTTTTTTTTGATTATTACCTACCTAACTACAATTTATTTTGTGTTGACATAATGCAATGTTTTCATTACCCCATGGTAACTTTTTAGGATCAAAGAACAAAAAGCACAATAAGTAAGTGGTCCAAAAGATAACTTCATCACCCCGATTTTTTCACTTTTCCCTCTAACGTAAAAACAAGATCATCGTTAATTACAAGTCATGACACTAACACTACTCATAAATACTAATTGTGTTCTTACTTTTCCTCCCGCAAATCCTACTTTTGTATCTCAGGATTTTACTTAAGTCATATACCCGAAGGCTCTTTAAGACTTTTGTTTCGATACTTATTAATTCAGAAAATAAAGTGTAATGGTTAAGAACGCAATAATTAGCTCCTAGCCCTTCTCAAAAGATCAAATGCAATCAAGATTAAAGTCCACATCGAGGCAACCAAAATTTGGCTTTTATTAGGCTACTTAAGCAAGGCACCATTCATGTCATATACCCTAAGGCTCTTTAAGACAAGAATGAACCAATCTCATTTGCACCATATACCCTTAGGCTCTTTAAGGCACAAAACAAGACAAAAATTAAGCAACATTATTAAACCTCAGTCCTTTAGTAGGCTACAACATCGGCCACGCCTCCGACACGATGTAGCAAACATATTTCGACTTCGGATTATATAAGTAAAACCGGTGCCTTTTATCTCGAAGCCACATCGATAGCGAGTCGACAAGGAGGGTTATTCTACGTAATAATGACACCTGACTCTACCTTATAATGAAAAACTCCAATCATCGGCCAACGCCTCCGACACGATAAGTAATTTTCCTGGCAGAAAAACAGAGATACTTATTTATTATTTTTTGTATTTTAAGCAAATAAGTATTTCCTGATGTGTACTCATCCTAATCACAAAGGAACTAAAGAAAACTTCTATTAGCTAATTATTAACCAAAAAACCATACAACTCTATTTATTAAACATTTATATATAGAGGTGAAACAAACTAATGGGAGAAAAAGCCACAATTAACACATATGAGCTTGAAAGAAATCCAACTATTCTACGTTTAATGTCATGACTTATAAATAACACTATCATTTCTTGTTCTTCACAAAAGAAATTTTGCAAATGCTTAGCCTATATAAAATCCAACTTGGCATATTTAAAATCTACATGAGATTAGCACAAGTCTTCATTTACTAACGATTCAAGTCTAGCATGTTTAAAGTCTATATGAGACTAGCATAAACTATCATCATTAATTGTTAAGGAAAAAGCTAGAACTCTACACGTACGACATTCTTGTCTTAACATATTTTTTTTATATTGTATGACAACTAAGAACTTAAAAATTTAAAATTTTTGCTATTTTTGTGGGAAAACGGGTACGTGAGAACAAAACAATAAGCAAGCAACATCAAATCGATAGATTCCCTTCCCCAAACTAAAACAAAACATTGTCCTCAATGTTTAAAGTTGGGTCTCTACGAAAATCTAAGCCGTTTATGAGGTATGCAAAGATAAACGTTAATCGATAATGATGAAAGGATATGGATCTCCCCAAACTAATTTCACACAAAGGATGAGAAGCTCGAGTAGAACGGGACAAATCAACCGGACACGAGAAGCTTCAAAGAATTTGTTGGGTCGATCCTGCAAAAATCACAACAAACAAGCAACAAACATCGAGAAATCGGAGAGAGTACAAGCCTCTCTCAACACAACACATTTGATAATAGAAAATAGAAAGGAAATAGAAAGGATAAGCATGGGGTGAACTCCCACGAAGCGGCTTGTTTTTGGTCACCGAGTCGCAAGCTCGACTCGATCCCTGAATTTAGTTGTCCTTAGGGAAAGTCTGGAGGTCCGGGATAACCAATGGTGGTGTATCCCCTCCATAGTAGTGCTTAAGACGGTGGCAGTTGACTTTGAAATTAGAACCATCGGCATGAGACAACTTGGCAGTGCCATAAGGATAAACTTCGGTGATTGTGAAAGGTCCGGACCATCGGGACTTGAGCTTTCTGGAGAAAATCTTTAATCGGGAGTTGAAAAGCAAGACTTGATCACCAACATTGAAGATTCGGTTCTTTATCTTGGAATCGTGTAGCTTCTTTGTCTTCTCCTTGTAGATTAGCGAATTCTCGTAAGCTTGATCACGAAGCTCGCTTAGTTCATTGAGTTGGAGCTTTCGATGATCGCCCGCGGTCTTTAAATCGAAGTTGGCATGCTTAAGAGCCCAATACGCTTTGTGTTCTAGTTCAACTGGTAAGTGACACGCTTTTCCATAGACTAACTTGTACGGAGTGCATCCTATCGGAGTCTTGTAAGCGGTCCTAAAAGCCCATAATGCATCATCTAGTTTGTCGGACCATGAGGCACGGTTTTCTCCTACCGTCCTCTCCAAAATTCTTTTGAGACCTCGATTCGTGACTTCAACTTGACCACTCGTTTGAGGGTGGTAAGGAGTCGAAAGACGATGGGTGACACCATATTTAGACATAACTTTATCAAATTTGTCGTTACAAAAATGGGTCCCACGATCGCTTATGATTGCTCTCGGAGCACCGAATCGGGAGAAAAGGGATTTTAAGAACTTAACAACTACCCTAGCATCGTTGGTGGGGAGCGCTTTTGCTTCAACCCATTTGGAAAGATAGTCGACGGCTACTAGAATATATTTGTTACCTCTAGACGACGGAAAAGGTCCCATAAAATCGATACCCCATACATCGAAAATTTCACAAACTTGGATTGCATTTTGAGGCATCTCATCACGTTGAGAGATTTTGCCTTGTCTTTGACATATGTTGAGAGATTTTGCCTTGTCTTTGACAAGCATCACAAGATTTACAAAACGTAGACATCCATTATAAATGGTAGGCAAAAGAAACCGGCATCAAAAACCTTCTTGGCGGTAAAGTTGGCACCGTAGTGTCCCCCGGTGGGGCCACTGTGACAAGCTTGAGATTTCGAACTTCTTTGCATCCACACCCCTTCGGATTATTTGATCCGCACAAGTGATTTGAAAAAAAGGGTCATCACCAAAACTAATAGTTTTACCATCTTTAAAGAACTTGTTTTCCTCTTGCGTCGCCATCCTTTTTTAATGATTTTCCCCGCTGGTATTACCAAAGTCGCGAACCCGGGTACTTTGGTCTTTGGAAGGTGAACACCACTTAAAGTCCTAAAGGAAAAGTCTCGGTAACTCTTTTTGGATAACAATCATTCTCATAAGGGTTTTCAAGATGAGAGAGGTGATCGGTTGCATAGTTTTCAGCTCCTTTGGTATCGATAACCTTAAAATCAAATTCTTGAAGAAGTAAGACCCATCGAAGCAAAATCCTTTTCTTGGCTTTGGCGTCTTTCTTGTTAAAAGTATTTCAAGAGTCGGAGTGGTTCCAGTATAAACAACACTCTTGTTCATATGAGATATGATCGAAACTTCTCGAAGCGTAAACTACTGCAAGTAACCTCTTTCACTTCTCGGTTGTTGTGTAATTGCGTTTCTTGCTTAGTCATCGTCTTGCTAGCAAAATGAATTGGTCGGAAAGGCTTCTCAATACCTCGTGTCCAAGTGACCGCACCTTATTGCATAATCCCTTGCATCGCACCATATTTTAAAAGGTTTGGTCCCCAATTTGGACAATGAGAATTGGAGCCTTACGGTTCAACTTCTTTTTCAATTTTAAAGCTAGAATGCAATCTTCTATGAAAAAATGAATGGGAGAGTTTTTTATTTAAGAGACTGGGTCATGTCGAGAGATTTTGGAAAAGTCTTTGATAAATCTCGATAGAAAATCCAGCATGCCCATAAAACTTCAATCCTTTGCCGGTCGTTGGATGAGTGAAGCTTAGAAATCACATCAAAGTTTGCCTTATCACTTCAATTCCTTTTCAGAGATCCCTTATGTCCCCTAAAAACAATGCCTTCTTTAACCATGAAAATGGCTCGTTTCCCAATTTAGTGCTAAGATTGGTGTCTCACACCTTTTAAAGCATTATTATCTAAATGGCGAAGACACGAGGAAAAAGAATCTCCAAAAACTGAAAAATCGTCCTTAAACCTCCTTGTTATTTCCTCTATCAATGTCGTGAAAAATGGCCATACATACACGTTGGAAAATTCCCGGTGCATTGCACAAACCGACTGGTTGTATTGGCATACATACGACGGTACCGAAAGTTTCGTAGGGCATGTAAAAAGTATTCTCAACTTGATCTTTAGGTTCAATGGGAATTTGAAAATACCCTGAAAAACCATCTAAGAAACAATAAAACTCGTTGCCGGCTAATCGCTCTAACATTTGGTCCATGAATGGCAACGGAAAATGGTCTTTACAAGTTGCTTCGTTCAGCTTCCGATAGTCGATGCAAACTCTCCATCCCGTAACTAATCTTGTAGCACAAGCCATTTCTTCGTTCTTACAACGTCAATAAACCACCTTTTTTAGGAACACAATGGACCGGACTAACCCATGGACTATCCGATATCGGATAAATCAATCCCGCGTCAAGAAGTTTTTCTACTTCTTTCTTGATGACGTCGTGGATTTTAGGGTTAACCCTCCTTTGATGTTGCACTGAAGGTTGGTAATCATCTTCTAAAAGGATTTTGTGTGAGCAAAATTCTGATCATGCCTCAAAATCAGAAAGTTTCCAAGCAATTGCTTGTTTGTCGGTTTTTGATTGAGAACGTGAATGATAAGTCTTTTTTCATCTTGGCTTAAATCTTATTGAAATTATACTGTAAAGTTTGTTACTTATTTCCTCTAAGACTCGCATACTCGAGATGCGGAGGTAACTCTTTAAGTTCGACTTCGGGAATTTCATCTTTTGGTTCAAGTGAAGACTCTTTTGGTTCAACAACTTTAAGATCCTTTTGAATTCCGGGGTAGTAATCTCCTTGGTCTGGTGAAGGTAATGGATCACTGTTGAGAAGTGCATCAAGAATGAGAATGTCCACACGCCAACCCCGGTCAAAGTACGTTAAAATAGCCATTCAAAGAACGGGTGAAACAAACTTTTTATGTTCAACATCGATTGCTATGAAAGCATCGGCTTCTTCAAAGAGTAGAAAATGCTTTGTGTTTTATAGGTGCCATACAAAAGGAGTAAATGTAGTAGATGAGAGACTACAATAATAATCGGATCGAGAAGAAGGGAGAAGGATATGTTTTTAAAAGCAACCCTACGAATCGCGGAAAATCCCCAGTACTATCTTTGTGAGTACTCGGTTCAAAGTGACGATGCAGAAATGAGATACAACTTTCTTCAACGATCGAGATTGTTGTATGAAATGGAATGGTACCACACACCACTTTAGAGGTTACGTAAACGTTAGTCGTCATCGAATCCGAAAGGAGGTAGAACACGGGACCATCGTAAACATCGATGGAAGGAGGAAGCATGAGCCGATCCAAAGAAAGGTCGCCCCGTCGTGCTCAACGATACTCGAGGATCGGTCTTTAAAAATCACAACACAAAGTCGGCGGGAAATACACTAAAGACTTTCCTGACTGTTGACTGACGCGATACTATCGATGTTTCTATGCGTTACGGCGGGAGGGAGGGCGGTCTACCGTTGGTGTTGTGTGGACAATTGGATAGACGCGGGTCGTAGTATGTGTGCCAGGATGGGGATAGGAAGTCTATTTCTAACACCATGTGTTGTTTCGGAAGTTAAGCCGGGGGACGTGTAAGCTTTTCCAAATTGATAAAGGCAACTAGAGATTGACAACTTCTACCTAAATCGGCAAGGTGCATCAGTAACTATCCACTCTGAAAAATCACATGCGGAATGAGAAATCGAGCCGGGTGGGGGGGGGGAACCGTGTGTGGCGGGTTGTAGCACGGATGCCCTTGTTTAGACAACCGGGCGGAAAAAGGTTCATGTCAACGGCGTTTTGGTCAATTCAATCAACTTGTCTTTGTTATTAAGCATCTTTTTGAACATCGGAGCAACGTTTGGCATTACTAATGAGAGCTTCCGCGAAACACATTACGCAATAGGGGGGGGGGGGGGGGGGGGGAGGGGGGGGGAGTACGGAAAGAGGTTGTGCGGCGGGATAACTTGTATCGAAGCTAGATTGTAGGCATATCATCCTATTCACGAATTTTCTCGTTGCAATCTTGAAGGTAAGGCAATTGAGGGGGTGTGGGGGTGGGGGGGGGGGGGGTGGTGGAGTGCGTGTGGGAAACATAAGGTTCTGCTATTGCCTTTAGCTGTGTTGTGCTTTCTAATGGAGGGAGGTGGATGGCGTTCGGCGCGTCGTAGCTCCGTATCCTTTTGTCACCTATCTAGGTTCCTTTGCTCACGCGGTGGAAGAGAGGTCCATCGTATTAAACACCACTACGAGTTATAAGGTGCCAGGCTTCGTTCCTAAGGTTGATGGTATTGCTATGAAATCAAAAACAATAGAAGAACTAAACTTTTCAGCTAGGTTGTGTTGCCTAAATCATCAAACTTGTGCACAAGGCTTGTTTAACAAACTTGTAACATTTGCCATTATGATTTGTATCACAGACCTTGGATTTGGATTTTGCACATTCTTTAATATCGCATGATCGTTTTGCTTTGATAGCTTTAAGGGAATCCATTTTGCAAGGAACACTATTGTTGTTGGAGGTTTTGGTTATGTGTAAAACTTGATGATTTGTGGTTGATTTGTTTGTGGGTTGGTATGTGACTTATAAATTTGATTGGATGGTGTTTGAGGTTCTGGTGGGTGTGGGCGGCGGGGGGAGAATCGGTGTGATTTGGGTATTAGTTGGGGGGGACGGGTATAGGGGGGTGGGGGGGGTATTGAGGGTGGTTTAAAGGGGGGGGATGGGGTAGAATTTGGGGTTGGTGGGGGAGGGGTTTTTGGTAATTATAGTGAGGTGGTGAGAGTGGGGGTGTGGTGAGCGTTTAATGAAGTAAAATTGTCATTATCCCCTCGAGTGTAACAGGACTTATGATTAAAAGTGGGTGGGTAAAAATAGACTAAAGTGGGATTTTTATAGACGAGCAATTGACACGGGATAACTTCCGCAATCTTGCTTTGTGTGACTGCAGGAGTAGTAACAACTAAAGCTTCATTTGATTCAGCAGTTTTGTTCATCTATGACATTAAAGTCATCATAGGGAGCGAAGAGAACGCGCGCTATATTGGGGAGGGGGGGGTGGGGCGAGATCGTGGGGGAGCGGAATGCGCGGTGATCTCTAAAAGAGTGAAGGGGGGGAGTGTAGAAAGAGGAGCATCCGTACCACTCGGTGAAGCGTATAGCAACGACTTCATGTGAGTCTACATGAATACATTTATGGACTTGCTTTCAATAATCGCTAAACCTTCTTTGAGGCATCTTGTCTAAAAAATTACCACCTGCTGCGGAATCTAAGGCATCTTGATCGTTTGAATTCAAAGAATTATAAAAGTCTCAGTTGTGGAGTTCCGAGAAAGCATGGTGAGACCATTGTCGAGGAGTCCCATGTAAAACTTCCATGCTCGTTAAAGAGGTTATCGTTGGGTTCTTGGAAAAAATGGTGATTTTGTTTCGGAGGTAAGTTGTTTTGATGGTGGGAAGAATGGTTTATAATTTGAAACAAGGTCGTCCCAAGTGCGAAAGTGATCTAGGAGGTTCCCTGTATAACCGATCTCGGGCTTCCACCTCTGAGAGCAAAAGGGAAAAGCAAAAGCGTCACCGAAGTGTTCGGAACTACAGATGTCAAAAACGTTGAAGTGACCTTTTTAAAAAATCGAAGGTGATTGTGGGGATCTTGGTCTACCTCGTAAACCTTATTCACTACTTATGCAACAATGATTTGGATTACGGTTGTTTAAGCTCGAAATTGTTAGTGCAATTGAACGGTGGGAACAACTATAGCTAATCTTCATAACCCCTCCCTCGTTGGGTGCGTGTAAAGGGACATTTGGGCCATCGTACGATTGTCGGGGGCCATTGAACACAAACAACGTTTTGTTCAACAAATTGGTTCTATCAGAAGATTTAGTTGTTGGTAGGTCGCTGTCTTTCGAGAATTGCGAACAGAGTGCCATAAAAAGAAAAAACTAACAATTTAAAAAAGCAAAACTTACTTTAAAAAAAAAAAAACAAATTTTTTTTTTTTTTTTTTTTTTTTTTTTTTTTTATACTTTTTTAATCAAACACACAATAATTCTAAAAACAAACGGTTACACACACAAAAAATAGACTTAAACCAAATCCAATCACAAACTACTATACTTTCCAACACGTAGCTACCTTTTGTACTTGCACATATTTCTTTTTTCACGGTGGAGAGGGGGGTTGAGCCGTACTTGAGAGACCAACAACAAATGGGGCAAGAACCATCTATATATGAATTACCCGACACTAGGGCACCACCAGATATCCACCCTGCCCCCACCGGCCACTAGCCCTTCTACCTCCCCCCTCTAATAACCTATGCGACCATCCAATCACAAAAGTTACAGAAACCCCCCAATGTATGCCCAAAACCAAAAAACTACAAACATCCCCAACCCCCTTCCAACTAACAGAAAAAAAAGCAATAAAAAAACAACCCCCCCCCAAACACCAGAACCAAGCACATCCCATAAGGGCCAGCACTATAGTGCACACATCTCACACACACCACAAAAAAAATAAACCTACCAATCGCAAAAGAAAACACAACGCAAACCACAAAAAAACCCCCAAACATCCCACACCAACACCCCCCCACTCAACCACAAAACCTCACACCCACCCCCTCCCCCTCCCCCCAAAACCCAATACCCCCCACCAAAAAACCAAACAACACAAACTCCCACCAAAAAAAAAAAAAAAAAAACCAAAAACCAGCTTGTTAGACAAGGAAAAAAAAAAAAAAAAAAGAAAACAACCCCCCCCCACCACACCACAACCTATTCTCCCGATCAACTTCTCCCCCCACCTACAACCCGCACTATACACACCAAAATCCAAAACCCCCCCCCCCCCTACCATCCCACAAAACCCGTCCTCCCTTCACATCCCCCCCCTCCCCACCTCCCCCCCCCCCCGCCCCTCCCCCCCCCACCCCTACCCACGACCCCCCCCCACGTGTATTGAAGGGGGGGGGGGGGGGGGTCCCCCCCGTGCCCCCCCGCCCGGCGCCCCCCCTGCCCCACTACACACCTTCACTGCAAATGGCACCCCCGACTATTTCCCCCCCACCCCCCCCCCCCCCCACCCACACACCCCCCCCGACTCCACGACCCCCCAATCACTCGCTGCACCCATGCCTCCTTAACTCCTATAGTTCATATCAATTACCCCACATATATACCCCACACCCATACCACCCCCCCGGTACACAGACCCCGAACCGAGCGCATCCACACAACATCCCACATATCCACATTCCCCTCCCTCATAACCCTCGTGTACAGTCAGCCCCACTCCCTCCACCGGGGTCGTTCTCCCTCGCCCCCCCTCCCCAATGCCAAGAGTCCCAGTGTAGCCCCCCGTATACTGGGATCGGCCATCCAGCAAATGCCTAGTCGCACATAATTTTTAGATTGACTCTCTCTCTACTACAAAGGCACCCCAATTAACAATTTTAAAAAAACGCGAAACGGAACACTAAAACTAAGGCCAAAAACCTAAATTCTACAAAATTAAACCTAATTTTTATTTTTCTTTTTAAATGTATTCTAATTGACTAAAAACGAAGTTTAAAAAAACTAGAACAGAAACGGAGTTAAAACGAGAGATAAAAATTAAAATCGAGAACGGGAACGAAAAACCCGTTCTTTAAAAAGTGAATTTTTGCAAAATAGACCTTACGAAAGTGAAACTAATTTTCCTACAAACTTTATATTAAAAGTAAATTTTATAAAAAAGATTTTTATTTTTCTGATTAATTTTCTATTTTTATGATTTTTTAAAGTTTTTAAAGTAAATAAAAGATTAAAAATACTAAACTTATAGTAAAAATTCTAGAAAAAATTCAGAAAATAGCTTAAGCTATAAGAAACCTAGGAAAAATAAGCCTGAAGTTGTAGCTTATAAAATAAGCTACGAAATAAGCTTAACAGCTTATTTAGCTTATAAAACCAAAATGTGTATAAAGGTTTGATGAAAGGAAGGTAGAACGGATGAGCTATTGTAGCATGGTGGTAAAGAGTGTGTGTTGTGTGTGGGAGGTCGTGGGTTCGAGTGTGGTAGCAACCCCTTTTTGCTCTTTTTTATTTTTTTTACTTTTATGAAAAACTAACTATTAGGACTTAAAGAGGACACAAAATTAAGCACTTTTTATACAGGAGACCTAAACTGAAACTAACTAATAAGCTTATAAACAGCTTATCAATAAGCTGTTCACAGAAAGTGGGCTATTGCCCTTGGTTTCACTAAATAAGCTATAAACTACTCAAATTAAGCTCAAATGGAAAAGCAGAAAGTGTTCTAGGTAGCTTATGACATGTTTAATCTAAGATTGAAAAGAAATGAGAGCTTAAACTACTTTTAAGCTACTGAAATTGATGAGGAAACAAGCAAACTCAGAAATCTAGAAAATAAGCAAAAAATCTCATTAAGCTAAAAAGCACAAAGGACAAAACTAGACTATAAGCTTCTGAAAACTAGTTATCCTACTTATAATCTATCTATTTAAGCTATAAAAACTACTATCTTAGGCTAGAATTAAGATTTTAAGAAACTACTAATTTACCTACTATTTTTGGCTTTTCTAAGCTGATAAGCTGTTTTTAAAGCAAAATTTAAACTAGCAATCTATTTTGAAAATGAAAAATAAGCCCTATCCTATATTAAGCTATATAAAAACTATCTTAAACCTAATTATAAGCTCATAAATCCTATGCTATCTAGCTGAAAACTATAAGCAAAAGTGACAGCAGGAATTGAGTTGTTCCTGCTGGTGCACTTTGCACTAACACAAAACCAATGGTTCAGGATTCCTAAATGGTAATCCTACACTTGGACACACTCCCTTAGAGTGTACAAACACAAATCAAGACACACTCAAGTTGAGGAGTTAGAACACAAATACAAAGCTTATTAACATGCTTAGATGGCTTGGTTCAATAATTTGCACTAGTGAAATTCAAAGTAAAATGCCCTGGTGCAGAAAAACTAAATTAAGCTCAATTTTTTTCATTTTCAAAATCTAACTTATAAAAACTCTTTTCCTAATTGTCTTAAAGGTAAACACAAGTGACTCGAGCAAAATGCACAATTAGTTTTGACTTTTTGAGGTCACAAGCAACTTAAACCAAACACCCTTTAAAAAGTGGACTGATTCAATTGAGCTTATGACATGAAAATCTAATTACAAAAGCTTAAAGACGAGATTATGCGGGTTTATATTACTCCCTAATAAGCATGAATTTATAATAAATAAGCAATATCTAAAATGTAAAGCTAATTTCTACTATTTTTGGATGTATTTTTATGGATCTTTTATGAACAAAAAAAATAAGAAACTATTGATCATATATCTATTTAAGCAAAAACAAATGAGGCATATATAACTTATAATCTCTAGTAAAGAGAATAAGCACAAATATAAGAACAATACATTTATGCAAACTAAAAGCAGATCTATATCTAAATAAGTAATATAACAAAAATATTTATGCTAGATTTAAAAAACAAGTAACATAAAAGAAAACTTACCTTGAGCTTCAGCTTAACAGAAGCTAAGAGGCTCTTAGAGCTTATCTACTTAGCTCCTAGCTTATGAATAAGCTAGGGTATGGTCCTTGGAGTTCCCTCCATTATTAAATCCCATTCCATTTTTAAAAGGACCAAAATGCAAAGGTAATTGATTGAAAGAGCTAATTTTAGATTTAGGTAGGATTAAGATTTTATTAAGCTCCAAAATAAGCTTATAGACTTATTAGAGCGTATTAAGGCGTATTGACGGATTTGCGTACTGAGAGAGCTTTATGACTTAAAATGGAGAGTTAAGAATGATGATTTAAAATACTTTAAACTGTAATCTCATTATTAAAGAAATGATACATTAATTAAAAAGAAAGATAGATTCACAAATCATTTTAGGTATAAATACATTTAGAAAAATACTAAATTAACTTGATTTAAAAACGACTAAAAAACTTACTCTCCGGCGTCGTGAGAGATGTGAGGTCCTATTATAGTGAACAATGAACCTTTAGCACCTTGCCTTCATCAAATCATCCACCTTGAATTCAATCTATCATTGGGCTTTGTTTTTTGGTCCGTTCGTCTCTCTAAGGAACCTCACACGGATTGCCAGCGTGGCAATCCGTTTGAGGCTCACTTGTGCTTCTTTACTGAGTGTTTTAGCACAAAAACCCACACCTCTTTGTGCTTTCTTCATTGACGACGTGTCCTTTGGTTTGATAGATTAGTGAGAGCCCTTGATAAAGACTGATTTGACCCTGCCATCTTGCTTAGGAGAGCTCAAGATTGACTAAAGGAACTTTAATTCTTATTTTTGCCATTGATTTACCTGGATAGAAAAATTGATAAGTGACGATGATAGTAATAAGGCTTCGCGCCCATTTTCTTGGCCTGTTAAAACTGTTATAACTTAGGGATATTACACAAATGGTCCTTGTCCTTCTTTTCTCTTTTTCTAGTTATAAAACAGCTTTCGAGAATTGCAAAACTGGCCCTTGTGGTTGTTATAAAAAGAGAAGTGGGCTTTGTTTTGGGCTTTATGATCCGGGTAAGGTTATTCAAGGGTTTTTCAGGCCCAATAAGCTTTCCTGGGTTACACAATAAAGGAGGAGAGGACATTTTTTGGACTTTTGTGAGAGTTGAAGGGAACATAGTGTAAATAGTTTGAGGGATTTGTCCTTTTGTGTGGACTTTGTTTGACTTCTTTGACTGCTTTTGACTAAGCTTGATTCTTTGGCTTTCGGCGTAGCTAGATCTCTTTGGCTTCTTCTTTATACTCCTTCTGATTCCAGTGTCACGTGCTTGCCATTTTTGCTTGTTTCATGTGATTTTTGATATATCCGTTCCTGCAATATACAAAAACTCAATACAAGATTATTTTTGCCATTTTTTGTCTGGTTTGGGTTTAAATTGGGTTATTTTAGGTTCAAAAGGATAGTGTAATTCTACACTTATCAATCTTCTTCAACCCTTTCTTCTTCACATCATTTGATGGTTTGGATCCGATCCATTATGAGTACTCTCTTTTGAATCCTTGGGATTTTGGTGGCATCTGCAGTCCATATATGAGTAACAAAAATGTAATTCGTTGACAGGTTTTGTTCCTTTCTAGCTTGAATTTGCTTATAACTTGTTTTTTGTACCTGAAATTACTATCTAGGATTTGTTTGTAACTGCAATACAAGTGGCTCATAATTCTTTGTTATTTGTTTGGGAATTCAATTTAATAATAGCCTATATGGTTCCACTTCCCTATAATTTTTAGGTGTACTCTCACTAAACCTAATATGCAGTTTTCTTCCATATACTTGTTTACTATTGAATTAAATCTAAAAGGCTTTACTATTCAAAGAAGTATCTAACAAATAAACTTCATCAGCCTTTCTCTAATTTTACTAAGTGATCTTTGGGATAAGAATGGTAACAGGATACCCAAATGGTCTCATATACTTAAAGGTGGTGTATTACCTTTGAAACGTTCGATATGGGGGTCTTGTTATGAGGCTTAACTTCTAATCACTATATTTTGCACATTAGCAAGCTGTATTAATGCTTTCTGCCGATCAAAGTAAGTTGGCAACTTAGAATCAGATAGTCATAGTCCTAGTAGCATCAATTAAGGCAAATCATTTAGTGTCATATTCACTCCTCTCTAGCAACCTCTTTTCTATGAGGAGGAGATCTAGCTACACTAAATTGTCTTTAAAATACCTCTTCATTTTCAATAAAACTGATTCATTTCTTATTTTGAAATCAGCTCCCTTATCAAATCTTATCACCTTAATTATTGTGATCTACTAGTATTTCTATACCAGTTATAAAGGATTAAGATAGCCACTAGTTATCCTTTAGTAGCTAAAAAAAAAAACCTATGTAAACCTACTGTAATCATCTGTGACAACTAGGCAATACATTTTCTTCATAAGGCTTTTTACAAATGTTGGACCAAACAAGTCCATATGTAACAAATGTAAAGGAAGACTGATTGAGTTCTCTGTTTTGGGGGAAAAAACTTTAAAGAGGCTCTGTGTGCTTTCCCTTTTGACAAGCAAAAAAACTTGTTTGATCAATTTTCAAAAGTTTGGAAGGTAAACCTCTTACAAGATTTCCCTTAACCAATTTATTCATGGTTTTAAAATTTAAGTGACCTAGCCTTCTATGCCAAAGTTTAGATTCATCAGATGTGGGTTTTGCAAAAAGTCAAGTTAAACCTCCTTTAGGAACTATGTTCTTTAATACCACTATAAATATTGTTTCTTATCTATGAACTCTAAGTAAATTGACTTTCATTCAATTATTTAAGTTTGGAGATAAAATAATACAATTTCAGTGTACATTTAAAAGAAAACTTTTCTTTTGATCTAACATTTGTGTGACACCTAAAGAGATTAAACTTTAAACTCTCTTACAAAATACAAATTTTCATAAACATTTAGATTTATCAATTTTAAATGGTACATTTTCTGTGATTTTCCCTCTTCAGGGTTCCCTCCAAAAGCAACATATTCATCCATCTATCTCTTCTAGTTTGTAAGATAGGATTTGTTCCCTGTCATGTTGCCTTAGAGATCCCACTATCAATCATCCTTGTTCCTATAAATCTATTTGTGGATTGCACCTACACATTAGATAAGAAAATCATTTTCTTTTGGGGAACCAAAGACCCATCACTGACTTGGATCTGCCTAATGATCAATAGTAATAAAATCTTCTTTGGGTGATGAATGCACTATTGTGTTTGAAACATGGTTCTAAATACTTAGTATTTGGTTCATAACTCCAATACATGTGAGGCCTTAACAACATTAAACTATCTCCGTTAAATAGCATTAACTACTGCTTTTGGCCTAGCAATATTAAATTTTTTACCACTAACAGTATTAACCCTTTGATCAATATTACTGTTTTTGAAAGCTGTGTTCTTATGAATGGACCTCTTAACAGTTAAATGTGATGTTTTAGAAAGATATGACATTGGTCTAGCAGCATTCACTATTATTTTTGAGTGAGCAGCATTAACTTGTCTAGCAGTATTAACTGATACTAATCCCGACTTCATTAGTACTGCTCTTGGAACCATGTTCTTTTTAGCACAGGGGGAGTCTTTTTAGTAAAGTTTTGATGATTCACCCTTTGAGCATTGTTCCAAATAGGTTTTACCATCCTTTGATTTTGAAATAGTTTTTGATGGTAATTGCAATCAACTTGTAGATGATCAAAGCTTCCTCCACACTCACAAACATGCCTTATTAAAAACAATCTCAAAATTGCTTCCATTGTTTTGAACTTTCATATTGTTCTTATTTTCTTTGAATGCCTCTTGGACTGTAAAGTGTTTTGCCTTTGTTGCTCATATCTGTTTGAACAGTTTCTTAGCAGTTTTTGTGTTGTTTAGATTTGTCAAAATTTTTTTAACAATACTAGGCTTAACTGTTTTCTTTTCAGTTTTAGTTTGAGACACATTTTCTTCCTCACTATTTGACACCTAATCTTCAATAATTAGGGCATCATCAGACTTCCTAAACTCCTTAGACACTCTCTTCACTAGCACTAGCTTTACAATTCTCAACTAACTTTGCTCATTAACAAACTCATACTAAACCTGTTAAAAAGACAAGTTAGGTGTTGGAGCATGAAATTTCCTATGTAGGGAGTGGGAAATGTATTTATAATTTTTCATAGCTCAAACTTTCTTGCAATTGTTATCTATCTGCACTCTATGAGATTGTTTAAACCTTGAGATGCATAGTTCAAATTATCTATTTAAATTGAATGCTATCTTTTTCTTTTGAATTTTTAAAGCTTCTGCCTAAGCTATCCTTATAGTTATTACATACTTGAAGATCCAATTTTTAAGCCATAAATTTGTTCTACAATAAAACAGACCATTATTTTTATAAAATTTCAAGTTTTTCTTCCCTGATTATCTAAACTTGTTTTATTATCTTTAAAAACCATTAAACTAGATTTCTCTAAATCTCTTAATAGTTGATCATTTTGAGATTTAAGTAATTTTTATAGTTTCCATACAAGATTTTGAACCAATTTGAACATTGGATACCTCTGTGTTCAAAACTTGAGAATGAGTAAGCATGGGAGTGCATATTTGGGCCCTTCCTCTGCCCTGTTCACTCCAGTTCATATCCAACCATGGCCTTCACATGACACCAAATCTGTTTGAAGTAGATGTTTCCAATGCACACATCCTTGAGCTTCCTTGTTCTTGTTGTTTGATTTCTTGGTGTCTGCACTCCCTAGCAAAAATGTCCCCTTCTTGTGGTAGTTGTAGCACTCTACTTTGGATTATCAAAAACCAATTGTCCTCGTTACCATTAACAGTAGCTTCCTTCCTGTAATTTCAGAAAAAACCTTTTAGCCATCATTGTCAACATTGGCCATTTGTCATTCTCAAAATCTATTCTTCTATGTCATCAGGATGGATTTGTTGAAGTCCTCATGTGCAATTTGAGTTGTGATATTTGGATTTGACTAGCAAATGATATGAACGAATAACAGCATCACTCAACGTTATAATATTTGTAGTAAGCAGTATTAACTTGAGTGCTAGTAGTTTTAACTCTATGAGCAGCATTAACTGCTTCATTAGAGCTTCTAGTGTTCTTATTTGAGAGAGACACTCAATGCCATGTTTTATGTTGCTTGATCTTGAGCTAGACATCCCTTTGACTTCTGGTTCATTACACTTGAGGTTCTTATAGAGATCATTCCAATTGCTCACTGTTTCTAACTTCTGCTTTTTTCTCCAAACAACAGGCATGTGTGTTCCACTCAGGTGACAAGCTTTTTAATAACTTTTTTGTTTAACATCTCTCTTGTGAGCTTTTAATCTAAAGCTCCAACCTGAACTCACAAGCTTTTGGTCTATCAAATGTTTATCAAGCATCTCTGAGCTTGAAGCAGTGAAGTTTTCATATTGCTACTTTAAGAGATTTTTTTGAGTCTTCTTAGTAGCTGCATTCCCACCAAATCTCTTGTTACAGCTTCCTTCAGCAAACAGCTTGCATCATTTTATAGAGTTAACTTTAACTGATGTATCATGGGGAATGCCCTTCATTAAGTAACTTCTAGCCTTCACTTCTAATCTTCTCTGAGCCTTATCTTCAGCAGATGTAATAGGCATCACTTTTTCAACACCTTCCACAACTACTGTTTTTGGCAAGGTTGCACCATTCTCTATGACTTCCCATAGTGCATAGTCTATCATCTGGATGTATTGTTCAATCCTCATCCTTCATAACTCAAGCTACCATGTGTGCAGAATCTTGATCCATATCTTCTAGCAAGTCCTAAAGCAACAAGCTATGATACCACTTGTTGATCCACTTTAATTGATCGAATTCCTTATGCTTGGTAAGGATTTGTTATATTAGATAAGAATCTAACACAACTATAGTAGATACTTTGTTTAACTAAATATATTAAAGATTATTGTGGAATATAATCTTTAATATTAAGAAGAAAATATAAATGAAACGCTAAATTATTTTGAAACTATATAATTCAACAAACAAAAGCTCCAATATTATTAATAATATGAATACTCTCAAAGTATTAGGGTTACAAAGACCTTGAAGCTATGATAATTCTATGAATGACTCGTATCAAACTCTATGCCCTAGAACCTCCTTTTATACACCAAGGAGTCCTAAACGGCTTACAATACTTTCCTAAGAATATCAAATAATTTAAAATATAAGTTATCTACATATCTTTTACACAAAATAACTCATATAAATAACATAAGCTGTACTAACTAACTCTGCAATATAACTTCTTCTCTAGAGCATGAACTCCTTCAGCGCATTAACTTTTGTACTATCAATAGTACTTTTTTACTGCAGTAATTAAACTATGTACTAGAGTAGTAAACACTTAGCATTTTCTCTGAAGGTTCTTGAGCAGTGACTAACACAACTGAGCTGCATTAACTCTGATATGAGGTAGATAGTAATTAACTAGCAGTATTAGAAGCCTTTTATCCCAACAGATATTCGAGAGTAAATGCTATCTTCCAGTTACTGTGAAAAACTTGAAAGAGTTTATTTATCTCTCAAATAAACAAATAGAACTGCTTGAAGTGAAGTTCAGTTCTAGTTTAAGTTGTTTGTTTTCTTAATCTATTATTTGGTTAGAGATTAGTTCGAAGTAGAAAACACCTCAATTTTGTCATTCAACCACCTTGTATTCCGTATGCAAGGGTGTCAATAGATTCTTTATTTGATTCTAATAAGTAAACCTTTTACGTTGAACAGTTATTTTTGTTTACTGTGGTTTTAAACTTGTTCTTTTTTATATTGTTAATATATATAATTTATATTCTTTAAATATATATTATTATATTATAATATATATAGTATATATATTTATATATTATATATTATAAACATAATTTCGTCTGTCCATATAAATATGATTAGTTTAACCTGGAAATACCGTATATCACATTCAAAGGACCATAACAAGGGTGGTATCAAGCGAACTTTTATTGATTAAAACCCTTCTTCAATGTTTTTACATAACTGCTCAAAAGATTTGTAAAATTAAGACCATAAAAAATGGTAGCAGAATACCACTGACTCTTGTATATAAGAATGGCCGTTAAATGTTGCTCTTATACTAGAGGTGGAAAATTTATCCAATTAGAAAAAGAGATTCATGTGTCACATAATTGGTATTGAACCTCAATTCAAAAACATAATTGAAAATAGTCCTTTATCCCTATGAAAGCTGGCCAAAGGAAGCCTGAAGGACAATTATAACACCTCGTGTTTTAGGACAATGTACGACGTTGATAAGTCACTAATTATTTTTTTGTATTGTACGCGTTTGTTTTTAATGGAATCGTTTAAGTTTAAATGTGTAAAATATAATGATCAGTTAACGTAAACGGGCATCAAGCAATTTATTGTTTACGTCAAACAAGGGTTAAGCAATTATTGTGAGAATAATTATTAACGTTTCACAAGTTAATTTATCGGATACGTGAAAGTGTTTACGTTTCGCGATAAATGACAATTAGGTTTTCCCAGAAACCCTAAAAATTAACGTACGCTTCAACAAATACCTACGTTTATATACAATGATCAAAGTTTATAAAACTTTAGGCATATGTATATATTTATACACATCTCATATGATTATACAAGATAACAAATACTTTACAAAATACCAAGACTTTACAAAGTAAACTTTTATATAAAAACTACACTTTACTTTTAATTAAAAGTTTTACTTATACTTTCTTTTATAAAAATACACAAGTAACATACACATTATATAAAAGAAATAAAGGAAAAACACCTCCCTTGAAATCATGGGATGATTCCCATTAGGAGGAACCAAGAGACCAAGGCATTTAAGCCCTTGGTTCCCTCCTTTCTTGTCCCCTTGAAACCCACGGCATACCCCCCCTCCCCTTGGACTTTCTAGTCAAACATTGCAACTAGAAATATCTTATAACTCTTCCTATATATATCATGCATGCATAAGAGTTTACATACTTATTTACTTAACAAAAATTCACATTTTTCTCTCCTCTCCTAAGCCAAAACCCACGGCCAAAATAACAACCCTAAGCAATCCATACAAAATTTTTATACAATCCATACAACCCTTTACACATCAATCCTAAGGCATACTAAAGTGTTTTCAAGCATTGGTTCATCATTTGCAAGGATTAAGGAAGAAAAGGGAAGATTAGGGTTTCAAACCTAATCTAGGGTTTATAAGCTTGTAAGCTTTGGTTTTGAGTCTAAACACGGGTTTAGCATTCATTTCACATTCCTCATACCTAATCCCGAAGGTTTTCTAATTCCTTCTTACTTTTAACTTTCTTATGGATTTTATTTGTGTTATATAGTTAATTATGGATAATACACCACTAAGGATTTTTAATAGTAAAATGAGTTATTACTTATGTTTATGATTTTATTGAACTTTTTTATCATGTCATATTGTAATAGTATATAATGGAAAATTAATGTAAAGTAGTTAACATTTTGGTTTAGTATAAACTGTTTCGGTTAAATTGGGTTTATAAGGTTTCTTAATTTTCACAACTAAAAGTAATGGAAAAATAATTTGTTAAACTTGTTACAATGAATTTATCATGACTATGGATGATCTTGGACATTATTATAAGTACCACATTATGTTTAAATCAAGATTATCAAGAGTTTCTATATTAAACTACTAAATGAATTAATACATAAAACAAGGTTTTTATAAAGATACACACATGGAAACTTAAGGGATATTTTAAATTCGAATCTCATACAGTGTGTTGGTCATTATAAAATAATAATACGTCTCGTGATGATTCCAAAATGATAAGAAACTCAAAAAACCGATTTATAACGAAAAAGAATACGTTTAATTTCGATTTTACGACTGTATATAATCACTTTTTATTAAGAACTATTTTTATAAAAGTTACTATTCATTACAGAAACTAATATTTTTAAAACATCTAAAATATGATTTAACTTTTAATTACGAGATCGTACTCGAAAGAATCGCTAAAAACGGAACTATAACGAATAAACTACGACGTTTACGATAATTAAAGTTTATAAAAGTAATTTTATAAACTATGTACTGGTTAAAAGTACTATTCATCCAGTGGGATTAACTTTATAAAATATAATACATCTTTTAATAACGAAGTCGTACTCAAAGGAATCACTAAAATCGGGATTAAAACGAATAAGTTATTATGATTACAAGTTTACACTAATTAAAACCTATAAACCCTTTTCACTTTATAAATTTTAATTTATAATTGTTTTGTCGGTGATTATGACTATAGATATTGAGTGGTTATCAAAGTGCTATAATACTAGGGAGTTTCATAATGAGGCCTCTTCGGATGGCGTATCGACGAGTTGTTGGATTTACGATTTAAAGTGTCCTAACTCCCCGTACGTCATGTCATGACCTCTTTAATTATGATAGCCGATAGATTAGTAACAATGTACTATATTAGATTATATTGAATGTTTCTAATTATATAGTACTCGGTACTTATAGACCTTAATTTAAATAGCTTGACTAACGTTTTGCGTGACGTTTATTGTTGATATTTTGGACTATCAGTACTCAGGTGAGTCTAGCCCCACTTTTACAGTTTTACTGATTTAATATTATTTGGGGTGGAAACATGCTTGTTTTATAAATTGGACGCAAGTGTTTAAATTATATTGATTATGTGTTTTCCTAAGTAGCGATAACCCTCCTAAGCCCATTTTCATGAACTGTTAATTGCATAGATGTAGTTGTTAATTACATTATGTGAGCACGAATGTTATAAATAGATCATTGGGATTATCCTCCATGTTTGGTGATTAGCTATCACCGGGACGATCGGTGGGACCTGTCGGGACTTGGATGTTGCGGGTTACAAACATTTGTAGGGAAAATAATTGCTAAAATAGCAAATATAGGTTGAGCTTCAGTGTCATGAACTTAGTGCAACAATAATATGGTTTTGTGATTGTTTGCATATGTTGTAGCATCACGGGTAAAGTCTTGCGGTCCTGCATAATTTAAATACCATATCCTATGGAAATCATCACACATTGTGTGACGGGTTTCAGCATTGTTTGCTGGAGGTAATAGACACGGAATTCTTTGGTGCCAAGGATGCATTGGATTATATTTTGGATAGCACGTTTAAAGACTTATATATCATGTTTTGGGAAATTTTGTCATCTTTTGTAATTTTAAACAAGGAAAAAGTGAAGCTATAAGATTTTGTAATATGTATTTTTTCTATATGTCATCAATTAACGACTTTTGTGTCGTGCTTTGTGGTACTTGTTGCTGTTGACTTGAAGTAACACGCCCCAATCCATTATCAGGCTCGGACCCATTTTTGGGGGTGTTTCAGTGATCATGTTGTAATGCACATAATAAAGTTGATCCATAAAGTGATCTACACAGGTGGGTTATCTAATATTCAACCTTATTAAATAATATATAGAGCTGGCACAATCATCTTATAGTATCGCCAAAATATAAAGAGACATCACATTTACTTTGTCGTTACAACATTTCCGTTTGTTAACCGGCATCATTGGGTCATAGTTTAGGGTAGAAGTTTAATATAGTTATTCAATGATTTAAACATGATATTTAGAACACAGTAGTATAAATATAAATGATCATACAACGTATTTCAATTCATTGTTAAACACAACTGTTATAGTTCTATTATCTAAAGACCAAATAAGATCAGTTCATGACAATCCTAGTTAAATGTCTTATCCACGACAATCATAATTAGTGATAAGGCACAAGTTCCATGAACATATCAACTAGGTCATGATCTTGTGAGACTTTGAGAATACTTATTTTAAAAATTCACAAATACTGAAGTTCTTTGAATAATATGATGATTGGTATTTTGTAAGTGTGCACTCACTTATAAGTATTGCTTATATGAGCCTAGTTACATTACTTTTCATAAGATGTATGACATACATAAAACATCCTAATGAAGATAGTCATCTCAACAGTTTTCCAAACTATAAAGTATTCTTATTCTTTTAATATAGTATTATGAAACTATGCTTTTAAACCAAGCATGGGTAGCTAGCAATGTTATCATACAAAATGAAACCTTGCTTCTACAAAGATTTAGTATCATCTCAATTCAAAACCAGCACTAGTGTATACAAACAACACTACGCTAAACCATCATAAATGAAACCCAAGGTTTGTTGATCATAATGACCTTACTATGATTGTAACATTTCTCATTTTCATATCATTGTACGACTCTATTAATGGTCAATATGTATTTGAATCCAGTACGCGTTCACTTTTAATTTAACTTTTAAGCTAAATCGCGTAGACTAGGAATAATCGATTGATGTAAACGGTCACCAAATAAATTAAGGTTTACATCTACCAAGTAATATATAACTATTAGAAAGGTAATTATGTACTTTGCGTATTTTATTTTTATTGGTCACGTAAAAGGGTTACGATTCGCAATAAAATACGTTTGGATACACCTCGGAAATACCTAGTCCTCGACTAGACTCATACAATACCACTTTTAAAACCTTAACACAAAATTTAATTCAATTTTGTGGTCTAAAGCCCATATGGGCCGAATAACTCTTCATGGTACATCACTGATCCTTAAAAACCTCCTAATGATCTTAACAAGTACTAGTACATCCATGTTTTAATTAATGCATGTCCTAATGGTCTCCTAATGACTATTACACATTAGATAAAGACCATTTGGCCTTCCTTTCTCCTCTTGGTTTCGGCTTCTTGGCATGTATTTACCTTAAGAATCCTTAAGAATCTTTATGATCATTAATGGTCATCTGTAATTCCCTAAGTTTTAATTAAGACATGTCCTAATTGATCCACTATGTATTTGCACAATGGATATTAACCATTTTGCTTCTCTTTTACCCCCTAAACCACGATTACATGTATGTAGGCACACGAATCCTTGAGATTCTAGTATCTAGCTAAATCTTGTACCAAAATCCCCTAATTAAGAATTGTACTAGGATGGTTTAACAAAACATGTGTGCAGCTAAATAGGACTTAAAACCATAATAGGGCATGATTTGGTGTTGATTAGTGACTAGGGATGTAACTAGTTCTCATTGCCTTCTAATGGTACCATCATAAGTTCACAAATACTTTCAAAAACTTTATCTCCTTCACAAAGCTAAACACCCTCACTTACCCCTTTCTCTTGTTCGGGTCTTAAAATGTAGCAAAACACATCCCACTTCATTCATTCGAACCATAAAATCTAAATAATGGTTTATATACGGTTACAAGGAACTACACGTGCTAAGGTTGGGTAATACAAGCTGAAGTTTGGGTTTGCGTTATTGATGTGGTATTACCCGTGGTGTTGCCATATTTCTCGCATACACTCAAACAAGACGCTAGGGACCATTGTAGTCGAATACAACTCTTTACATTTGTATTATGCGTATTCATCTCTTATAAACTAGCTTAAGGGTCGGGTATATGTACGTACGATGTACTAGTTGAGAACACACATGATAAATGTAAAATAGACGTATTACGAGCGTTGCAATTTCATTTAATAACTTGTGTGGTGATAAAAATGTAAAGGTTAACGCAAACAATAACCCTGATAAGTAAATGTGTACCATGACATAAATAATATACCTTGTACATGAAGTCATAATGAAACCACACGTAAACTCGGTTGGAAACATGCACAATGACTAATGGAACGTTATACAATACGTTTGTGAACAAACGTTTGCATGTTAGGTGCATACGTAAATATAAGTTTATCCATGAAACCTTAAGATTTTTGATCATGTTTAAGAGTCTTTATGTCACAGGAGATCAATGAGCACGTAGGACTGTTGAAACTACAAGCGCTCAGGCTGGGGCCCAACAGCCACTTTTTCGTGGTCCAAGTGAAGTCATAAGCCACAGATAAGCTTAGTAGATTTATTTGTGAGCTTCTACATTTTTGTCTAGATTATTTAGTTTAGATGGCTATTTGGGCCATTTGGAGCAAGCCCATATGCTTACAAGGGTATATAGGGTGCACATTTGGGCCTTATGGCGATTGTTAGTCCGATACGCATGGATGTTAGGAGAAGCCACATTCTGAAGTCAGATGTTTCTGGCGCACTGGAGAGGTGGGTAGGGGGTTAAAGTGAGTTGAGTTCTATTGGATTCTCCTTTGGGACGCGTTGGGTTGGAGAGTGGTTGGGGTGGGGCCTTGATGGCCCTAGATTGCCCTATATGTGCGCAGCCTGAGGTGTTGTTAGAGCATTGAGGGTGTTTGTTGTTTAAGTTTGTTTAGGTTATTGGTAGGGGGCAAGAGAAGAAAAAAAGAAAGTAATACGAGAGAGTAAGAAGCCAGGAGAAAGAAACGAAAGCGGGAGTAGAAAGAAAGAGAAGAAACAAAAAGAGAGAAAGGGAAAAACATGAAGCGAGGGCAGGACGCGACAACCGACCGCGCCCGAGAAAAATCAGAGAGAGGGAACACAGAGACAAAACGACAGTCTCGAAAGGCCACGGAGCCGGACCACGACAAAAGAGTGACGTAATACAAGAGAGAAAAACAGACACGAAGGAAAATAAAAACGAAGAAAAAAAGGCAAGCACACGACAAAAAAAGATGGAAGACGGAAAAGTAAAAAGGAGGGACAAACCGAACCAGAGGAAAGAAACACAGGGAAGAAGCAAGAGAAAAGGAAGGAACGAGGACGGACAAGGTAGAGCAACGAAAGCAACAGAAACGGAAAGACCGCAGAACAGCCAGACGGACGCGAGCAAACAGCAAGCAGAAGGTGGGGCACGCCCGTTGCGAAAGAACCGGAGAATAAAAAAAAAGTATCAGGAAAAAGGGAACAACGGGCGAAGGACAGCGGGACGTACAGAGAAGGGGGCGAAAAGGACAACACAGCGCAAAGAGAAGGTCGGGACACGCAGTCCAAGAAGAAAGAAGGCGTAAAAGAGACAGACAAGAAAAGTAAGTAAAGGAACGAAACCCGCAAGGAGTCGGTGAGAAGGAAGAACGACCACGAAACCGAAGCGCACAGAAAGTAAAAGAAAGACGAGACCAGGGGAACAAAACACGCGCCCGAACACCCAGAGAAAAACAGGAGAAAGAGGAGAAACCACAAGGCAGGGTAGCCAAAAGAGATCCAGCGCGGAAAGGGGAGAAAGGAATGCAACGAAAAGCGAAAACGCAAAAGTAGGCGGCGCCAAAACAAAAGAGCAAGTAAAAAATAAGAAAACAGATCGGAGGGCGCCCGCAGAACAGTGGGAGGGGTGGAGTAAGAGACAAAGGAACAAAAGAGCAGAAAGCAGAGCAACAGGACCGTCCCCCCAGGCATGCGACGAATAAGTAGGTAAGAGGCGGACGGAGCAGAATCGAGAGAAAGAGAAAAAGGGAAATAAGACAAAAAAGACACCACCGGAGCAGGGCAAACGGTGGGGGGGGCCAGAACACGAGCCCAAACACGAAGGAAGCCCACAGGGCGGCAGGGGCCGACCCGTAGTAAAAACAGGGGAACAGGGGAACGATACGAGACAAAAAAACACAAAAAAAACACAGGAAACAAAAGAGAGGCAGGGAGACACGGGCTGAAAAGAAACAAAGAAAAGAGGAACGGTAGAAAGAAACGAGGAGAGAGGACAAAACAAAAAAGTAAGAAGAAGACAAAGAAAACGGCACGGAACAAGGGAGGGACAAGGAAAAAAACAAGCAGGAAAAGGACGAAGAGGAGAAAGCCAAGGAAGGAAAAGGAGAAAAAGGGGAACAACCGAGGACACGAGAGAGGGGGAGAAAAAAGGAAAAGCAGAAACAGAAAAAAAAGAAGCTGCCGGAAAAACAAGGAAGTACAGAGCCCGCACCCAAGCCAAGCGGAGACGCCTCCCGGAGAAGAACAGAAAGAGGAAGAAAGAAGACACCTGCCCACACCACCCGAACTGGAAGGGAGGGAAGGCAAAACAAGCAAAAAACCCAGACAGTAAAAAGAGAAGTAAAGAAGAAGAAATCGTGAGAAGGAGAAAAAGCAAAGAAGAAAAGAGCGAAGAGAAGCCCGGAAGACACCGCGCCCAATCTCCCAAAAAAGAAGACACAACAGTCCCACGAACGTCAAAAAACCAGTCGATACGGTAGAAAGTAAAGGGGAAAACGTAGGTAGCAGGCGAAACCAGCCCCGAGCGAAGAGAAAGAAGGAAAAAGAAAGTAAGCGAGAAGAAACCAAAGTAAACGAGAACGAAAAGGAAAAAAAAAAACAGAGAGAAAAGAAGCGGAGAAGAGCAACACAACGAAGGGGGAAGCAAGAAGAAAACAGAAAAAAAGAGGGGGTAAGGGGGGACTACCCGTCGCGCAAGACAAAGGCGGACAAGCAGTAAAGGGAAAAAAGCAAGAGAACCGCAGAAAAGAAAAGAAAGAAGCAAAAGCCGACAAGACGTAATAAGAGCGGAAAAAGAACAAGTCGACATCCGAAAGAAAAAAGAAACCAAAGGAGTCAGAGAAACGAAAAAAGCGCCAGTACAAGAAGAAGCACAACATAAAGGTAAGTAGCAGGCGTCCGACACCGCGGCAGAGACGTGACAGACATAGCGTAACAACAAAACGAGGGAAAGAGCGAGTCCAGGAGAGGAGGAAAAGACAAAAAGAGAGAGAAAAAAGGGCAGAAAGAGACAGAAGATAGAAAGAAGACGAAAACGAAGACGACGAACAAAAAAGCGAGCGGACGGAAACAGAAGAGCACAGCAGAAGCGACCCGCGAACCAGAGTCTCGACGACGGGGCGGCCCCCGCCGGCGAAACCATACCCGTGACGAGACGAGAAAAAAAAAACAGAAGAAACACGAACGCAAGAGGATCGGAGCAAAGCAGAGCAAGGCGGCTGAGGAACAACGCGCCGACAGTCGGACTCAAAGAAAAGACACAAAGGAACAACGCCGCCAACGCGCAGGACCGGAGGCAGTAAAGACGAACATAGAAGAGACGACTAGAAGAGCGAGAAGAAAAAGAAGGAAAGAAAAACAGAAAGAGGTAGAACAGGGGGGAACAAAAAAAGAAATAGAAAAAAACGAAGCAAAAGAAACAGGGGGAAAAGCACCAACAGAAAGAGAGCGAAGAAAGAACGAAAAGCCAAGACAGGCAAAAGAGAGGTAAGGGAACGACAACCAGAGCGCAACGTACAAGAGGCACCAGAGGGGGGGGGGCCGTAGAAAGAATAAAAAAAAGCAAGGAGAAAGAGACAAAAGAAAAGCTAAAGACAAAGAAAGAGAGGGAAAGAGACCGGCAGTATGAAGGAGAAAGCCGAAGGAAGAGGGAAAGAGAAAACAAGCAATGACGCAGGACAAGTAGAGCAAAGGTAGTCGCAAGCACCAAAAAGACCGGCGGGCTAGAGAAAAACGGGAGAGCAAAGAAAAGCGAGAGAAAAAACACGCGCAGGCAAGACGGGAGGACCAAAGGGAGAGCCAAAAACAAGGAGGAACGTACAGAGAGAACAGTTCAAGGCAAGAAAAGTGAAGAACCAAACGCTAAGAAGGTGGTAAAAAACAACGGGGCCCGGGTGCAGAGTACGAGACCCCGGACAGCACCAACGGAGTTCAGCAAAAAGGAGAGGTAAATTAAAAGAAGAAGGAACCGCAAAGACGCGAAACGATAAAAAAGCAGCGAAACGGGGGAGAGGCCGAACGAAAGAGCGGTGGAACACGCGTAAAAACAAAAAGACGAGGAGAAGGAGGAAAGAAGGCAACGGAAACACACGGCGCCCACCGGAAGAGCAAGGACCGTCGAAAAGACGAAAAGAAAAGTGCAAAGTAGAAAAAAGAGAGAAGATAAAAGAAGAGGGAGAGGCAAACAAAAAAAAAAAGTAGAGAGGGTAAAAACCAGCAAGAAGGGAAAAGCAGAGGGGAAGAAAAAACGAACAGAGGCACAGCGGTCGAAAAAGTAAAAAAAAAGAAGAAGAAAGAGCCAGCGAGCGAGAGAGAGATGGAACGAGAGGCAACACCCGACGAAAGCACTGAGAGGTAGGGAAAGGTAGCGCAGGCAGCAACGACAAAGAAGGCAGAGACAAAGAAGAAAAGGGGGGAGAAAGGAAGAACGGCGAAGGGGGGAACAGAGAGACAAAGATGGAACAGACCCGGAGGACCAAGCAAGGAAAGAAAGAGGAAGAAGACGGAAAACAGAAACGGAGAGACAAAGGAGAAAGAGAAACGCGGGAGGCGAGGAAATAAGACGCCAGAACACGAGAGGAAGGAAAAAGAAAATAAAAAGGTAGGTAGAATCAACGAAAGAAAGGGTAGACCCGACACAAGCCCTCGACGCCGAGGGGGCCAGAAGAAGGCAGAGTAGTAAGTAAAACACAAAGAACGCGACACCAGACCGGCAAACAAGGGCAAGGAATCAAGAATATAAAGAAGACAAAAAAACAGGGAGTAAGAAAAAAAGAATGAAATGTGAAAAAAAGGAAAAAGCAAAACGGCCGAGTCAGAAGTAACCGAGGAGCGAGACGAAGGACAAAAGGAGACCAACGCGAACGCAAGGAGAAGGAAAAGAGGAGAAAAGTGAGAAGAAACAAGCCACCACGCAGAGTGAGAGGGAAGAGGGAAGAAGAAACTAGAGAGAATGGGGAAACAAGGTCGCCGTAGTGCTGCCACCCCGCGACAGAGATGGAGCAAAGGAACCGTCCAGGAACAGCCGTGGGCAAACGGAAACACGAATAGGAGGGGCAGAAAGAGAGAAGAGAAGTCAACGGTAGCCAAACGACAAAGGAGAAAACAAAAAAAGAAGGGTCAAAAATGAACCGGAACATAGAAAAAACAAAGAGAGGTGACAGAAGGAAAAGAAAAGAGAAGGAAGAAAAAAAAGAAAGAACAAAGCTCGGTAAAGAACAGTAGAAACAGAAAAGAAGGGAGGAGACAGAGCAGCAAAGACGGAAGCGAGAAAAATAGGATAAGAGGCGGTAAAAGAAAGAAAAGAGAGAAAAAAAAGCATAATCAAAAAAAAAAAACTAAGAGAAAGAAAATGGACGGCGGAAGTACGTAAAGGGACGAGAGAAAGCCGTACGAGGTCCGAAGAAAAGAGGAGGACAAAGGCAGAGACGAAACACAAAGTTAAAAAAAAAAGGGTGATAACACAAAGAATGGAACCGAGCGGGGCAGAGAGAGAGGAAGAGACGAAGGGACGAGCGCGGCAAGTAAAGGAAGAGGACAAGAACAGGAAAGTGAGGCAGAGTAAATGACAAGCAAAAAGAACAAAAGAAGGGAAGGCAAGAAGAAGAAAAGGGAGCACGACAAAAAAATAAAGAGGACAAAGAAGCAAAAGAGAAAGAAGAGAAACGAGGGAAAGAAGACAAGGAAGAAAAGGGGGAAAAAAGAGCAAAAAGAAGCACAAGAGGGGAACAACAACGGGCAAGCACACCGAGCACGAGCAACAAACAGTAAAAGGGAACAGACAGAGAGGGTAGAGAAAAAAGAAAACAAAGAGGGAACAGAAGAGTAAGTAGAAACGACAGGGAACAAAGAAACAAGAGAGAAGGCCCAAAACGAGACAGAAGGAAGAAACAGAACCACGACGGGGCGCAGCAAGCGAGGGAAGAGAGCACCAAAGCCAAAGGACCCCAGCCAGAACAGGTAGAACAAAGAAAAGAAGTAAAGGAAAAAAAGGAACGTGGAAGCAAAAAGCCACGATAAAAAAAAAATGAAAGAAGGTACAAACACGAACAAACGCCGCGGGGCAGGGTACCGGTAAAAGAGGAAAAAGGCAAAAAAAAGTAGGAAAAGAAGTAGGGAGAGAGACAACGACAACAAAAGAAAAGTAAAGGAAAAAAAAACAAGCAGTCAGAAAGAGTAAAGTGAACAGAGAGGCAAAGACAGCAAAAAAAGGTCAGTAGGGAAAAAAGCAAAGGATAGCAAGGGAAAGGTAAGGAGAAAAAGAGAAATCAAAACAAGAAAAGAGTAGGAAGAGGAGAGTAAAAAATCGAACAAAGAACAGAAACACAGACGAAGAAGAAACACACGGACCGTGATCGGGCCAATCGCTAAAGAAAAAAGTCAAAGGGAGGGCAAGAGAGAAGAGGAAAGAACGTAGACCAAAAAGTAACAAAAAAAGAAAAAGACGGAAACACGAGAAACGGAACTGAAAGAATACACAAGAATGCACGGAAGAAGGAGCACAGCGCGGCCGACAAAAAAAGAGAAAACCAGGTAAAAAGTAGACAACCAGAGTGGGAAAAAAACGACTGCTCCCCACGGAAAAAAAGTAAGGCAGGGAAAAGGAACAAACACAAGGTGCAGAAAATAGAGGCCTAGCGCCCATCGAGAGAGCATGACCGTAGTAAAAACCAGCCAAAAAGACGCACGGAGAAAAGAAAAGTACACAAGCAAGAAGAAAGTAAACGGCAAAAAAGAAGAGCCAGAAAAAGAAAGAGAAAAGAGAAAAGACAGGCAAGCCGCAAGGAGGGGATGAAGAAGATAGCAATAGAGAGGGGGCGGCAACACACACGGTAGTAGAGCAAGAAAGAGCGAAGTGCGGGAGTAAAGGGAAGAACATGGCCGGGAGCCGCAAAAAGACGAAAAAATGTGGGGAGTGAGGAAAGTAAGTAAGGAAAGAGAAAGCTAAAGGAAGGAGAGAGAGAGACAAAGGTAAGAGAGAGAAGTCCGGAGAAGGAAGAAAAGAAAGAGAGAGTGGAGAAGAAAAGTAAGAGAGGAGAGAGAACAAAGAAACGGACAAAGGGAGCCAAAAAGAGACAAGAAGGAACAAAAAGTGAAAAAGAAGGGAGGAGGAACACCGTAACAAGAACGAAAGGGAAAAAAGACAAGGGAGGGAAAAGCAGGACGACAGACGGACAGCGACGAAAAGGGAAAAAAAATAGAGGCCGGAAGAAAGGAAACGAAAGAGAAAGACAAGAAGCAGGGCGAAGAAGAAAGGGAGAATAGAAAAGGGGAACAGAAAAACCAAACAAAGAGGAGGAGTAGTCCCGGAGGGCGCCAGGATAAAAAGAAAACGTAAGCAGGATGAAGGGGAAACAGAACGAACAGGAGAAAGCACCAGCACAGGACACGAGTCCCGCGGGACGGACAAAAGCGGCGGGAGCACGAGGCACAGAACAACACCGGGGCAAAAGACAGAAGAAAAAACAAAGAAAAAAGAAGAAAGCGGAACTGAAAGGAGAGAAAGGAAAGGGACGAAAGAACCCAGCTAGTACACCAAAGAGAGCCGTAAGACAGAGAGAAACGCGGTACAAGAACGACGAGTAGTACCAAAGAAGAGAGTTAGCAAGGGCAGCCAAGGAAAGACAGAAAGAAGCCAAGAAGCAAGACAAAAAGAGGCAAACCCAAGGGAAGCAAACTGAGAGAAAGCACGTGGGGCAAACAAGGAAGGGAGGGGGGCAAAAGAGGTAAGAAAAAAACAAGAAGGTAGCAGAAAGGCAGGAAAGGGGAAACAAAAAACAAGGCAGGAACGACGAAAGCCAAAGGCGAAAAAGGAGTAAAGAAAACAGGGACGAGGCGACAGAAACAGCGAGCAAGAGAACCGAAAAGAAAAGAGGAGACGCAAAGAAAGAAAAGAGGAGGCAAGAGAAACCACGTGAAAAAGAAGCAAAAAAAAGTAGGGGAAAAAAGAGCAGAGGAAAAAAAGACGAAGGAAAGAAAAGCGAAGCGAGGAAGACGAGGACACCTGGCGCTCAACGGAGACTAAGCAAAAAAACAGACGAAAAAAGGACGAAGAAGCCCGGCCGCAGGGCAACGCTGCAAAGAAGGGAGGACAAAAATAGAGAAAGCCGAGAACAAAACAAAGCAAGACACAGAAAGGAGGAAGGGAAAAAACATAACCTGAATGAAAACGGAGAAAAGATGGAGACAGCCGAAAGCAAACCAGCAGGGCGAAGAGGAAAGAAAAATGGAAGAGGATGGGGAAAAAGGTAGACAAAGACACAGAAACAAAGGTAACAAGAAGGAAAAAAATGAGGCAGAACGAAGGAACAGTGCGGAGTAGAGCACCCAGACAAAAAACAAATCAAGAGGAGGCAGAGAACGGAACACAGGGTAGAGAGAGAGAAGGAACAGACGAAAACGAAAAAAAAGTGAGAAAGAGAAAACAGAAACAGTAAGAGGGCGCCAAAAAAAAGAGTGAAAAAAAAAAAGACCAAGGGGAGGAGAGTGGGGAACGTACGCGGGAGAGGCCCCCAAAAAGAACGGAGAAAGGGCAAAGCAGAGAGGCAAAAGCAGAACCAACAGAACCGCGAAGCAAACACCCGAAGAAATCGGAAGGCAAGAAGAGAGTAGAGAGTAAACAAGAAAAACGAGTCAAAAGGTAGGGAACGGGGAGCCCAGGAGTAGAACACACAGTGGACAAATGAGCGAAAGCACACCGTAACAGAACAAAAACAGCAGCGAGAAAAAAAAATGCAGGAGACGAGGTCGCCAAAAAGACGGAAAAGGTAAGACACGGAGAGAAAAAAAACGAAACCAGTAAAAGGTACCACGCACCCCACGAGACAACCAGCGTAAGGAGACACATTGAACCACAAGGGAGGGACAAAAAAAGGAGGAAAGAAGAGAGGGCGCCGCACAGCCACAACCGCCCTAAGCGACAGAGCACGAGGGAGAAGACCCAGAAACCGTAGCAGCGTCATCCACAGACCCGGGGAAAAAGGGACAACCGAAGGCCAGACAGAGATGCAAAACGAACGAGACACAGGCCAGGGAGGGACTAGAAGAGAAAAGCGAGACAAGCAAGCAACCCCAGCCAGACAGGACGCAGCGGCACCGGACGGTAGGGAACAGGGAAAAGTCCAGAAAAAGCCGCCCGCGAAAACGGGCCTAGAATCAGAGAACACGAAGAAGAGTAAAGAAAAAAGGACGAACAGAGGTACAGCTCAGCCCCGGTAAGCCGACACCCAAGACGTAGAAGAAACGGCGAGAGACAAGAGCCAAGCCAAGAAGCAAGAAACGAAGAGGGGATGAAGGTAGGAAAAAAGAAAACACGTGAAAAAACGTAAAAAGGAAAGTCAAACCCAAGAAAGGAGAAGGAGAAGTGAAAGGAAAAAAAAAGCCTACAAAGGAAGCGCGGGCACCGAAACCGGCCAGAAAGCAAAGGCGGAAGGAAAAAGAGGGAACCAGCCCCCACGCCCGCACACGGAAAGCCCCCTCGCACCAAACCCCAGTAGGGAAAAGAAAGGAAAGACCAAGGGAACACAGGAGAGAAAAGCACAGAAGAAAAGACAGTAGAAAGAAACGAGAAAGGGGAAAGACAAGAAGAAGGGGAGAACCACAGAAACGACCGCACCGCACAGAGTCGCCAGTAGACCGACAAGAGCGAAAAGAACGAAAGAGGCCCACCGTACCGGCCGGGGGCAGAATGGGGAAAGAAACGACAGGAGGGGAAAAACGAAAAAAAGGCGAGGAAAGACAGGAGAAAAAAAACGACAGATAAACGGAAAAGGGAGCGCAGGAAAGCCAGACGGACAAAAAAACATAAAGGAAACGGAACGAGGCAAAGGAAATGACAAAGAAGACGCAGTGAAAAGTTAGAAAAACCGACGAAAAAAACAAAGTACACGCGAAAAAACAAACAAAAGAGAGCAGAAAAAAAAAAGTAAGGAAGACGCAGGGAGGAGGGACCGGGAAGAATGACGGAACGGACAGCAAAGCAAAACAACAGAAAAAAACGAGGGAAAGAGAAGAGTACGAGGAAGACGAAAGAAAACACGAGCAAAACCACAAGACAAGGACACAAGGGAGGTAGCGAGTAGGAGCAACAGAAGAAACAAAGAAAAATAGCAAGAAAACAACATCGAGAGAGAAGTCAAGAGGGGGCGCCCGAAGCAAGGTCAAACCTCAAACGCGGGAAAAGGGGAAAAACAAACAAAAAGTGAAAGGGAAAAAACACCCAGAAGGAAACGAGGAACAGAAAAAAAAAGAGGAGAGGCAAAAGGAGTGACGGCCCAGCCCAGACGAGGCAGGAAAAAAGAGGGAAAGTCGTAAAGAAGAAGAGGAAAAGGGAGAAGGAAGAGAAAGTAGGAAGGAAGAGAAAAGCAGGACACAAGTCAAGTCAAGAAGAAGAAAGAGACAAAAAAACAGGAGACCAAAGAAATCGGTACCAACCAACACCACAACATAGAAGAGCGAAGAAGAAGCCAGGACAAGGTAACAAGCAGAGAAGGAGAATGGGCCCAAAAGCGAGCGAACAAGGCCGCCGGGAAAGTTCAGTGGGGAAGGGGGGACGAAAATGGACAGCAAAAGGTAGGAAGGTAGGGGCAACTAGAGGAAAAAAAAAGGGGAGGAAACAGAGGCAAGAAAAAAAAAAAAGTAAGGTAGAATAAGGGTCAAAAGACTCAAAGATGAGATGAGGGATAAGAACGGAGGCCAGTGAACGCGACCCTGGGGGGGTTGGTAGGACAAAGGAGTCAGAAACGCACGGCAGAAAAGCACGTAAGGAGCACAGGGCCGCAAACACAGGGACAACCGAACCGGGAAAAAGAGAAGAGCAAACAGCAAGGAAGAAGACAAAAGATGGAAAAACGAGAGACAGGAAAAGAGGTCAAAAAAGGAAAGAACAAGTGAACAAAAAAAGAAGAGGGGAGAAAACAAAACAAATCAAAGAACGAGAACACAGAAAAGAGAAAAAAAACAGAAAGGCAGAACACCCAGAGAAGGAGAGAGAGAACGGACACCAGAAAAAATAGAGCAAAGTAAGGAGGCACACGGAAACACAGAGAAGGAGTAAAGCAGGGTAAGAAAAAGAAAAAAAAGGCGGCAACGGACCACCGCAACGAAACGAACCAAAAAGATCAGAAACGGGCGAACAGGCGAAAGGGGAACCAGCCACCGGCACGGAAACGTAGGGGATAAAGAACAGCGAAAAGGGAGACGGGGTTAAGAGGGTAAGGGCGGGCGGAGAGTACAAGGTGAAACGAAAAAGTAAACAAAAGGCAGATAAAACGCAGGGGGAGCAAGAAGGTAAGAATAGAAGTAGAAACGAGGAAACGGGGCGAAGAGAAAAAAGTAGAGAGAACAGGATAAAAAAGAAAGGAGAAAGAGGAGAACAAAGAGGGGAAAAAAGAAGTAAAGGAAGAAGGACAGACAGAGGGAGTAAAGAGCCCAACCGAGAGAAAACTCAGGAGCCCTGAAAAGAACAGAAGGAAGGACGAAAAAACATAGACAAGAACACAACAGTAGGGAAAAGAGAAGAGGAAAAAAAAAGCGGGAAAGAGAACTCTATCAATGGTAGATGTCTGTCCCGTCCCTATTCGAAGTCCATCACACACGCTCGTAGCATATTTTCTAACGTTTGGATGGTCCTCTCACTTTGACCATCTTTTTATGGGTGATAAGCCGTACTCATATCCAATTGAATAACTAGGGCTTTGTTTCATGATCTCCAGAAATGAGACGTGAACTTACGGTCTCGATTAGAAATAATCGAAACATGCACTCCATGTCTCGAGACTACTTCCTTCAAGTATTGTCTCATCAACTTTTCCATTGAGTCGGTTTCCTTCATTGGTAAGAAATGAGCAGATTTTGTGAGTCGGTCTACAATTAACAAAATTGTATCTTGACCAGACGTCATCTTAGGTAACTTAGTAACGAAATCCATAGTAATGTTCTCCCATTTCCATATTAGGATTATGGGTTGAACCAACAAACCAGATGGTTTTTGGTATTCTGCTTTAACCTTTGTACAAGTCATGCATTTACTGACATACGTGGCAATTTATGCTTTTATGTTGGGCCACCAGTATAGCTTCTTCAAATCTTGATACATCTTGTCCGATCCTGGGTGGATCGAATACTTTAACTTGTGCGACTCGTGCATAATCAAAGCTCTCAAGTTACCAAAATATGGTATCCAACTTTTATTCTTCAAACATAATGTTTTGTCGGCATATGGCTCTAGGATCTTAATCATGCCACACAAATCTTCTTTTCTATAATTATATTCCTTTCTTGGCTCAACGCATTAGCCACCACATTCGTGGTGTAGCTTACACTTATTGCAGAAAGAAAGTGTTCCTTCATAACCATTCTACTCATTGTTACCAGCCATATAGGCTCTAGCAACATTCTGACCACTAGTATTTTGTCGTTTATGGGGTGGTTGTTGCCCACGGATGTTTCTATATTTGTTGTTCAATCTCCTCTTGTTCTTTGCATTTCTTGCAGCATAGCCCTTCAATTTTTGATCCATCAAGTTGTTGGCAATTTGAACAGCATCTTGTAGTCTTGTGGGTTCTGCAACAATCACATTTCCTTGGATATTATCGGGAAGACCTCCAATAAATTTCTCCACCCGATCCTCCTCCTCGGGGACCATTTTGGTACACATCATGGTAAGTTCTTGGAACCTTTGAGTGTAAGTAGCCATGTCATTGTTCTTCACTGATAAATTCCACAACTTGGTTTCCATCTTTTGGATCTTATTTCTCGGGCAGTACACTTCAGTCATCAGCTTCAATAGCTCTCTCCATGATATAGCGTATGTAGCATTAGTTCCGATGGTTCTCTTGTGAGAATTCCTCCAAGTTAATGCACTGTCGAGTAAAGTACAGGTAACATACTTCACTTGATATCTCTCCAGACAGTTGTTGATGTGAAACACAGTTTCTATATTTTCACTCCATCTTATCAAACCAACCACACCTTTTGTTCCTTTAAAACTCAGTGGTTAACATTTCATGAAATCTTGGTAAGTACATTCATGAGCACCAGGCCTATCGCCTCTTCCATTCACATTACGGCTCTCATTACCATCACCGTATCATTTCTTCAATTGCGGCAGGGTCATACCGGAACGAGTGTTAGTCATTGTTCTACATCACAAGACACAACCCATGGTGAGATTTTGAAACGAATACACGATTATTAGATAACGATCATTTAGTACATGCAATGAAATAAAATATAATTACAACACGATTGCTAGAACGAATAAATAACAATATAGATAAATAAGCGAGAGAATCAAAACAAGCTTTTTATTTCAAGAATAAAAGCATAATTCGGTTACAACCAAAATCCAAAATAGGTACATGATCCACAATTATTTCTACTGCTAACATCTAGACCTAACCACAGTCTAGTGGTCCAAACATTGATCATGGTACAAACTAGTCTAAGGGCAAAACCCAAATTGTAATCTCAACATATGACTCCAACCTCCTAAGTCTCCATCGAGTATCATCATGATCCCTATGAACCTGACGAAACTCCTCCTGTAAAAGAGACATGTGAAGTCAAAGACTGTTCATACAATCCCTCTCGATATCCAACATAGCACGAACCTTGAGGTTCTCCAACCTTAAGTTGTTAATCCTCTCGATCATACTAACTCGCTATCCCTTAGCTTTCAACTAATCGGCCTCTAACCTTCTCTGAGCAGTCTCAATCCCGACAATCCTATCAACACAAACCTCAAACATGTGATGGTAAAAGTCACGCACAACATCATCCAAGTCAATCGACATATCCTCGAATGACCTAAAAATGCCATCCCTAGTGCCAAACGAATCAAAAGAATCCTTTCCATCTGGCTCTACAATCTCATCCTCAACAATCAATGCGGACAGCGGGTCTATACCTACCTCAACCGTGTCTCCAGCACTGATGTCAGCCTCATACTCCTCCGTTTCATCCCTGACATCCCTAGGGTCAATCTCAACATGATCTCTAACATCATCCCCATCACTAATACCCAACTTCATATCAACCTCGGTCTCTATAGGATCAATCTCGGTATCTCTCAAACGAATATGAATCTCTGAACTTCTTACGATGTAGTAAGAGATCAACACGGGTAGGAGCTAATGATCCCATAACTAGCGTAGATTTATGGTACATAATCAATCGGGGATCTACATCTCTTGCGAGATGGTCCAGCAGAATGTGAAGATGAATGCAGTGGTCTTTTTGATGAATCTCCTGATGATGACTCTGATGTACTCGGTGGATACAAAGTAGATAATGGAGCAGCACACCAACAGCGAAATGCCTCACTACGTCGTGGTGCTCTCCTCAGAGGGTAACACAATCTAGGTGGCACATCTCTAGTCAAAGATCCAGAATGAGCCTGATCTGATGCATCCAAACCCAAAGAATGAACTGGCTAAGAATTCGAAGATGAACTAGAAGAAGATGGGCGGTGGTCTGAAGAACGAGGTGATGCATGCCTACATGCTAATCTGCGAGCTGGTAAAGGTCCAACTCTCTTCCTCGCAGTCAACAACTTATGTGGCCCGTTTGTAACATTTCTCAATTTTAGGTTATTTTATGACTCTAATTATTCTTTACTATTTATTTTAGTCCAATACACGTTTACTTTTAATTTAACTTTTAAGCTAAATCGCGTAGACTAGAAATAATCATTTAACGTAAACGGTCACCAAATAAATTAAGGTTTACGTCTAGCAAGTGTTATATAATTATTAAGAAGATAATTATTGACTTTACGCATTTTATTTTTATTGGTCACGTAAAAGGCTTATGTTTCACAATAAAATACGTTTAGACACACTCCGGAAATACCTAGACTCAAACCAATAACCACTTTTAAACCTTAAACACAAAAATTATTAAATTCTTGTGTTAATAAGTCACCTTGGCCGAAAATGGGTAAGCAAAACCCATACACCATTCGTCCCACATACATACTAGAAAATCCTTTTAATATTCCCTAAGTACATGTACAATCCTAGGTTAATTAAAGAATGTACTTTATGTCCCTAATTAGCTTATTACACAAAGGATATTAACCACATTTGATCCCTTTGTGCCCTCTTGATACCCGCGGCAACAAATAAGCACACACAAACCATAAGATTTTCATAATCCTAGAAAATCTTGTACAATTATCTTGTAATTAAGGATTTGTACTAGGTGGTTTAATAAGAAAACAATTTGAGCTAACTAGAAACCTCAAAACCACTACATAAGGGTACAGTTTGGATTTGGTTAGGGACTAAGTGAGCTAACTAGTTCTCAAGCCTATATATACCCACTCACATTGACCTTAAACATTTCTTACAACTCCTAAACACTCTCTCAAACAAAAACCATTCCTTATTCTCCCTTGATTTCGAATTTATCATAGCCGAACCCAAACACTTAGTCCCATTTCACTTCTAAGGATACAAGGAATACTAGGTTTTCATACAAGGTCATAAGAAGGTACACGAGCCGAGACGTGGGTATTTGATAAGCTTTGGAGCTTTGGGTTTGTTATTTGATTGTGTATACATTGTAGGTTGTCTTCCTAACGCGAACCAAGACACTAGGACTATTGTAAGTCGCGTACTAAGCTATACACGTTCGTATCATGTTTGTTTCTTTGATTTTTAGCCATTTGGTCATGTTAGTTTATAAATAACAAACTAACGTGAGCTTGTGCATGCTAAATGCAAAGCATGCATGTTATACACATATACATATGTATATTATCACTTGTAGGGTGCTAAGAAATGTAAAACATGACTTAAAAATGAGCTAAGGTATTAAACATTTTTGTTAAATTACAAGAAAGGGAGACCTATGTGAACACTAACTCGTTTGTACGAAATACACAAAAACAACACGTAAACTTTTCATGAAATCATAATGGCTAGGCTTGGGAAAGAGTATACTAACTTATTAAACGATTACATGTGATAAAACACGATTAAGTAATACTAAGCGAGCTTGTTTTGGTGCTAGTGGTCCTAACGAGCCCTTAACTTCATTAACGAGCCACTAATGGGCCTTGTTAGGCCAAACAGTCTACTAACGGATGTTAATGGGCACAAAAGTCTGTTAGTTAGGGACCCATGGCTTATTATTAAGCTCACTTGAGCTTATAGAGTGGTTAAGAAGCTTATTAAACTCGTTGGTTAGTAAGACACGCATGAGAAACCTTAACGGGCCACTAATGGACTCTGTAAACCTAAACAGGCCTAACAGGCCATACCGTAGGGTCCATAGCTTTTCAAATAAGCTCTTTGAGCTTATTAAGAAGCCTAATATGCTTATTGGACTTGTATGGACCCTAATGTACCTTAGAAACCTAACCGGACCCTTAATGGGCTTGGCAGCCCATTATCGCGGTCAAACACGAGTCCATAAGCCACGAATAAGCTTGGACGGCTTATTTGTGAGCTTATGCAGCTTATATGACTTATTATAAACTTAGAAAGCTAATGGACCTAAATAGATCAAGCCTAAAGGCTTAAAATGCTATTTAGGTTCTTAATGGGCCCAAAAGCCCATTACCGAGAGATTTTAGCTTATTGAATAAGCCATAAAGTGAAAACAGCTTAATCAGACCCATAAGTGCTTAATAAGACTAGAAAGATAAGTTGAACATGTTATCAAACCCAAATGGACCCTTTGAAAACCTTTCGGGTTAAAGTTATTAGGCTAACGAGCCCAATAAGCTCTTTTTTAGCTTAACAGATTCATTAAGCTTAAATGAGCTTAATAAGGGCTTAGGTGCTTTTAAAATCTTAATTGGACCCTAAATTTGTTTAATGGACCTTAACGGGCCCAATAAGCTAAAATAAGCTCATCTAAGCTTATTTATAAGTTGTCGCAGCTTATGTGGCTTATTGGAGTTTAATAAAACTTATTATGACTTGTTAAAACTTAATTGGAACTTATAAGGATCTAAAGGGTAATTCTTGAAAGTTGAAGGACTAAAAGTGTAAATATGTAAACCTAAGGGTTTAAAATGTAAATAACCTATTTTCATAAACACAAGGACTGTTTTTGTAAATATAGAAAACCTAAGGGTATTTTACGAACAAAAGTAATTTTTATAAACACTTAATGTATCGTACAAGTTATAATAGTTAACGGACGTTATACAAATTAAAACGCGACTTAATAAATATATATATTTATTAATAACGCTTATACATATACTTGTACGTGTGTAGTCGTATACCTTCCCAAGAGCCAACATGTAAAGACAAATACAATAAACATGTGCATCACCACACACGTGATAACAGTATATATAAACTAAGAATTTATTGTAGTTTACGCATTAAGTCGTTAGCCTAAACTTGTAGACTAAGACTGGCCGTATTTACTTAGGTATTTGACGGTGAGATTCATTTGCCATACTTGGATATATTTATCATTCACAGGGGACTACCTACTAAGGTGAGTTCATAGCCCCATGCTTTACAATTATTTAAATGTTTTACATCTTTGGGGTGAGAACATGCTTTGTTTTACAAATTGGACGCAAGGGTACATTTTATACAATGATTACGTGTTTTGCCTAAGTAGCGATAACCCACTGAGCCCTTTATCATGAACTGTCAATTACTAGATTGTAAGCGCGAGTGTTATAAATAGATCTATTTGGGATTGACGTCCCCGTTTGGGTGAGTAGCGCTCACTGTGCCGGTTTGCCGGACAACAAACGTATACCATGTCGGATTTGGGATGTTGCGGGTTAGAACATCATTCACGGGCATTGTTGGCAATTTATTGCATTCATACATGTCGAGCTTCAGTGTCATGAGCTTAGGAAAACGTAATTACTTTTTATGATGTTTGCATCTGTTGCTTAATCATACACTTGGAAATCTTGCGGTCCTACAATTGATTTACATAAACCTATGAATTCACCAACTTTATGTTGACGTTTTAAGCATGTTTTTCTCAGGTCAATAAGGCACGAGGTGCCCAGATACATTGGGGGTCACTCTTTGGAGAGAGTCAATACTAAAGATTTGGGTCGTATTACATTTTGGGAACATTTGTTATAAACCGGTATTACATTTTGGGAAACATGTTTGTTATTAAATCAAAATCTTTTACTCTTTATATTGTCGAACATTTTGAAGCTATGAGCTTTATGTTCAATGAACAAGTATTTTGTTAATCCAATGTATCTTTTTTTAAAACGACACGTCTAGTGGTCGCGTGTTCTCATATCTTGTGCTATTGATCTATGAAGTAACGCCCTCGGATATTCAATATTCCGCTGCAACTCAGATTTGGGGGTGTTACAGATTGGTATCTAGAGCCAAGGTTATAGAGAACCAGGTCAAAAGAAAAAAAGTGGTTTTTTTTTTGTCCTGGACTATAACCATTTTCAAACACTGCATTTACAAATAGGGTTTGTACGGGACACACATACATTACTTGTTTGCAATCTAGCATATATGCTTACATGACATACACTATTTTAGCATTAGTAGTTTACTAAGTGCTTGCATGATTGATATACGAGTATATAAATTATATTACGTATATTTATGTATAAAAGTTTAAAATTAATACTTATATAAAGTTAGTTTGGTTTTTTTTTTTTAGACATTCATGACATGTTTTACTTATCTGCGGTTACTACCTTCCGTCTATACACCGATTCTGAACAGGGAGGGTATTTTGGGGAGTGATAGGAAACTGTCAGATGTCGTTTTCTTATGAGTCATCGTATACGGATACGATGGACTCCCTATGCAGCCGGTAGCCCCACCATCACCGGATTACATACCTAGCCCCGAGGAGCCACAAACACCACCCGTACCACATGACGAGGATGAGCGTGAGCCTATGTTCCTACAGCCACATGATCCTGACTATGTGCCAGAGCCTATGTACCCTAGTATATACCATTAGAGGATGAGCATGTGTTTCTGGCTGAGGAGCAGCCATTACCACTTGTTGTTTCACCTACTACTGAGTCACCAGGATGTGTTGCTGAGTCGGATTCAGAGGAGGATCCAATGGAGTAGGAGGACGATGAGTCAGATCTAGAGGATGGTCCGATTGACTATCCTATGGAAGGGGGAGATGATAGAGATGATGATGACGGCAATTCATTCAGGGATGACGCCGATGATGGGGATAAGGATGAGGAGGAGGAGGAGGAGCACTTAGCTCCTGCCGACTCCGCTGTTATTGTACCTCTATTGAGCTTGTTTTCCCACTTGAGGGGAACAAAGCCTATTACACCATCACCCTCCACTAACATTACTACCACTGGAGCTAGGATTACTGTCCGGATTCAGGCTTCTATATCCCTTCCACCAGAGGCAGAGGTGGAGAGACTTCTAGCCATGCCTACTCCACCACCATTACCACTTACCTCACTACCGCCACCCTCTGCAGGGTAGCGCCTTGCTAGGTGCACGACCCCATCTACACATTCATCACCACCACCTGTTCCATCACCATTACTACCATCATCTGGGTGTTTAACCCAAATCCAGACACTCATGATAGCCTCCACTCAAGCCCTTGTTGATGCGGTTACTGCCACATTACCATCACCTCCACTACCACCACTACCACCGTCTTTATACGTACCACCACCTATTGACCGTAGGGATGATATTCCCGAGTTCGAGCTGCCACCTCGCAAGAGGTCGTGTTTGTCTACTCTAGGCCCGAGTATGAGGTCGGGGAGAGTTCTACTGCTAGACCTACCGGAGGTCAGGGGATAGATTATGGGTTTGTCAGCATCATAGATGCTGAAGCGAGATGATGGGGGATTAGAGAGGTTGGGTATGGTATTAGGGATACTTGGGTGGATTCGGCAAAGGCAGTTCTGGAGATAGCACCTATAACCATGGGAGAGGTCAATACTAGGGTTACAGAGCTTGCTGAGCTCCATGAGCATGATACACATGACTTATATGCTCTATTAGAGGATGCTCAAGATAGTAGGACTCGCATATCATAGCGAGTCACTATGGACTCGCAACAGGTCGACTTGCTTATTGAGGATAGGATAGCTCATCAGGAGACAAGACTGATTGTAGAGGAGAAGGCATATGCTTCTCGAGAGGCTTGGGCTCATTCGGTAGGATTGAGTCAGGCAGTTCATTATGAGCTTCAGACCCACCGTGAGCAGGTGTATGCATACGAGTCCCAGATCCAGGCACATCAGACACAATTACAGCTGCGGGGTACTCTTATTCAGACACAACACCAGGTATATGAGACTCACTCCTAGATGCAGCAGACTGAGATAGCAGAGCTTCGAGAGACTGACCGTAGACGTAAGATATAGATGGTAGAGATTCTTTGAGTGATGAGAGACATGAGACGAGAGATGGGTGACATGCAGGACGAGTTGTTAGCACTACGAGAGCAGCAGAGGAGAGCTAGACAGCCAGGACTAGATGTCAGAGTTCCAGATCACCAGGATGCTTCTAGGGATGCGGATAGTCACATCTAGTGGTTTATTTCATTTTACTTTTATAGGCAGTTGTTCAGGCATGTTAAGTATTAGGGGTTCTCCCCGCTAGCATAGCCTTAGTTCTTTTGTATTGTATATTGTGTACCAAAAACTATTTCATGTAAAAATTTCCAAGTTATGAATGAAATAGATGTGTTATGTTGTACTATATACCTCTCTTGTGTTGTTGTCTCATCTGTAAATTATTGTATATCTTGTCATGACCTCATGTTTGATCTCTTGTGATTTAGACGAATCAAGGTACCTATGACAAGATGAGGATCGAATACCCCATCGAACAACACCAAGCCAAACAACATGACTCCATAATCCATTCAAGCTATGATTGATCAAGCTCTTCTATGAAACTCCACTAATGGAGATGGAAGACATAGTTCACACGGGGATAACTGAAGGAATGTGCAAACTACACGCCCTTGTTTCTATGCTGATTTCATGAAATGTCAACCTTTGAACTTCAAAGGAAATGAAGGCGTTGTCGGTTTAACCTGGTGGATTGAAAAGATGGAATCAGTTTTCCATATCAGTGGTTGTGCTATTGAAAATCTGGTTAAGTTTGCCACCTGCACTATGTTAGGGGTTGCTTTGACTTGGTGGAATGGTCAGATAAGAACCTCAGGTCCTGATGCATATTCAATGACTTAGGAAATACTCAAGAAGAAAATGATGGACAAGTATTGTCCGCTGGGTGAAATCAAGAAACTAGAAATCAAGTTGTGGAACCTAAAGGTCAAAGGGAACGATGTTCCAACATACAATGAACGTTTCCAAGTGCTAACCCTGATATGCACCAAGTTTGTTGCTAATGAAACTGAGAAGGTTGACAAGTACATCAGTGGAGTCCCTGATAACATTTTTGGAAATGTAAAGTCTTCCAAACCTAAGACGTTGGATGAGACTATTGAGTTGGCCAACGACTTGATGGATCAGAAGCTCCGCACCTATACGGAAAGACAGGCTGACAACAAAAGAAAGCCTGATGATTCATCCAGAAACAACCATGGCCATCAACAACAACCCTCCAAGAGACAGAATGTCACCAAGGTCTACAATATGGGGTCGGGTGAAAGGAAACCATATGTGGGAAACTTGCCCAAGTGCACCAAGTATCATTTTCATCATAATGGCCCGTGTACTCAGAAATGCCATAAATGTAACAAGGTAGGGCACCTTGCTTGTGACTGTAGAAGTTCTGGCAACACTAATGTTGCTAATACTCAGAGGGACAATAGGGCAATTCTCAAGGGGAATGGTTGTTTTAAATGTGGAGCTCTAGGGCATTTCAAGAGAGATTGTCTAAAGTTGAAGAATAAGGATGGGGGAAATGGGAATGCACAAGGCTGGTTATGTGAAGTTGGAAACGCAGAGAAGAATGGAAATGCAACGAGGAACCTAGACTCTAATGTCGGCACGGGTACGTTCCTCTTAAACAACTGCTATGCATCTATTTTATTTGACACTGGTGCCGATAGAAGTTTTATAGCTACTGCGTTTAGTTCCCTGATTGATATCGCCCCAACTCTATTAGAAAATAGTTACGATGTTGAATTAGCTGACAGGAAAATAATCGGGGTAGACACTATTATGCGGGGTTGCACTTTAAATTTCTTAAACCATCCATTCAACATAGATCTAATGCCCGTAGAATTGGGTAGTTTAGACATTATAATCGGCATAGATTGGTTAAGAAGGTGTCACGTCATGATCGTGTGTGAGAAAGTGATAATGGCAGAGAATCTTGGTTGACCATTATCTCATGTTCAAAGGCTCAAGAGTACATGGCGAAAGGATGTCATATCTTTTTGGCACAGATATCTGCCAAGAAGGAGAATGACAAGTCGGAAGGAAAGCAACTTAAGGACGTACCAATCATTCAAGATTTTTATAAGTGTTTCCCCGAGCCTTGCCCGGCCTTCCTCTAGCTCGACCGGTGAATTCCAGATCGACCCTTGGATTCCTAGGAGCCCCGCCCCGTAAGCTCGACACTGTAATCGATTGACACCGTCCGAAATGAAGGAATTGTCGGAACAACTACAAGATCTTTCCGACAAAGGTTTCATAAGACCTAGTTCCTCACCTTGGGGAGCCCCAGTTTTGTTCGTAAAAAAGAAGAATGCGTCATTCAGGATGTGCATTGACTACCGTGAGTTAAATAAGCTGATAGTAAAAAATTGTTATCTACTCCCGAGGATCAACGATTTATTTGATCAACTCTAAGGATCCAGCAGTTACTCCAAGATAGACTTGATATCGGGTTATCACCAACTTAGGGTACGAGAACAAGACATCCCAAAGATGGCATTCCAAACTCGGTATGGTCATTACAAGTTTCAGGTTATGCCATTCGGGCTAACAAACGCACCTGCAGTATTCATGGACCTCATGAACCAAGTGTACAAGCCCTACTTGGATAAGTTTGTAATCATCTTTATTGATGATATGCTTATTTATTCAAAGGACAGGAAAGATCACGAAGAACATCTTAAGGCAATTTTGGAATTGCTTAAGAAGAGAAAGTTTGTATGCCAAGTTTTGAAAATGTAATTTTGATTCCGAAGGTACAAAATTTCCTCCGTTCACGTCATTGTTAACAAGGCAGTTCATGTGGATCCAGCCAAGATAGAATCTATCAAAGATTGGGCATCTCTTAAGACACCAATGGAGATCCACCAATTTTTAGGTCTTGTATGGTTACTATCGAAGGTATCATCGAGGGATTTTTGAAGATTGTTAAATCAATGACGAAGCTTACTCAGAAAGGAATCAAATTTGATTAGGGTGAAAAGGAAGAAAACGCTTTTCAGTTAATAAAGCAGAAGTTGTGCAGTGCGCCAATTCTGGCTTTACCTAAAGGAAGCGAAGACTTTGTGGTCTATTGTGAGCGTTTGCATCAAGGTTTAGGTGTTGTATTGATGCAGAGAGAAGAAGGTGATTGCCTATGCTTCTCGACAACTAAAAATTCATGAGAAGAACTACACCACTCATGATTTAGAATTTGGATTGGTAGTGTTTGATCTAAAGATATGGAGACATTATCTATATGGAACAAAATGCATTGTGTTCACCGACCATAAAAGTCTACAACACATCCTTGACCAAAAGGAGCTTAACATGAGGCAACACTGTTGGCTAGAATTGCTAAGTGATTACGATTGTGACATTCGTTATCACCCGGGGAAGGCAAACGTAGTGCCCGATGCATTTAGCCGTAAGGAACGGATTGAGCCACTGCGAGTTCGAGCCTTAGTTATGACTATCGACTTGGATCTTCCCAAACAAATACTAGAAGCTCAGATCGAAGCTCTGAAACCAGAGAATCTTGAGAATGAAGATGTAGGCGGTATGATTAGAAAGGATATGTCACACCCCTAGACGGGGCCTGGACGTAATACGTGCCTGAGGGCGTGACGTCATAACAATCCGAACATAAAGCAATACAGAACGACCACTAATCATGGACGTTTGAAAAAGTTGTACTCGTTGCATATGAAAATATTAATTAAGTTTTACAACCGGTCATAAGAGAGTTAAATGTAGCAGAAGCATAACAAAGTTTTGATAATGACAATGAGTATATAATAGACAAGTATTAAAATTGGCAAAGTTACATAGCACATAGACTCCATTTAGCATCAAGAATCAATCCAAGCTAAGCACCTGAGAAAACATGTTTAAAACGTCAACATAATGTTGGTGAATTCATAGGTTTAAGTTAATACAAGAGTGGACCACAAGATTTCAAAACGTATACCACTACTATAACAGATACATCATCACAAAAAAAGTATTTACTGTTGCACTAAGCTCATGACACTAAAGCTAATAATCAACAGGGCATGTTACATCCTGTCACATAGTATTCCTGCCCTTAACCGGTGTCCCAAACCAAAGACCACCATAATGCACATCGACATGACATATACCCGTTTGTTCTTGGCAAACTCAAACAGTGAGCGCTACTCACCCAGATAGGGATAATTAGTCCCAATAGATCTATTTACTCACTCGCGCTCCCTCAACCTGTCCTCCGGTCGAGAAATTAACTGTTCATGATAATTCGGGCAGTAGTGGGTTTGTAAGCAAACTTAGGTAACACATAAACATGTAAAACTCGCGTCAAGAACTTGTGTCCAATTTAAAAAGCAAACAATGTTTCTCACCCAAAGTATAAAGCATTTGTAAATCGGTAAAAACGTGGGGCTATGAACTCACCTTAACAAGGATAATCGATAATCACAACAATGATGATGATATAAGGAGGTCTAGCCGCGACCTAGATTAAATATGGGTATGACTTAGCATTCATCAAAGTAACAAGTAAAGCGTCCATGTTTATCATTTAAAGCATCCAAGTGTGTTTATGTTTTAGAAATAAAAGACTTAGAAAATTTACAACATCTCCGTTAAATCACGACACTTGCAAAAAGTTACTATTTATAGAAACTTTCCCTTTTAGGAAAGTTTTTAGTTTCAAAACATTAATAGTGTCCCCTATATTTGTTAAGTTTCCATGTGCTCAAAACGTCCTAACTAGCCTTAATCGCTTAACTTCCTTGTCCGATTCGCTAACTTTTTACCAAACTTACTATTTTTAGTAACTTTATCGCTTTTCCTAAAATATGTTATCGACATTTTTAAATGATACTAATAAATAGGTATGTGTTACTATATGTTTCGCTAGTGTTTAGAAAGTCCAAAAATGTCCGAAAGTGTCTGAAAACCCATTTTACTATTCCAAACAGCACACTATTCATCTATGTTGCCGAAAAATGTTTCGAGTTTCATTTGGCCATAACTTGGCCGTTTTAAGTCCGATTTTAAAGTGTGATATATGAAAAACTATCTATTCGAAATAAGCTCTTCAAAAACTACTTTTACGCCTAATGAAAACATTTTTAGGTCGCTCAAAACCTCAAAACCATTTCGGGACAGCAAGCACTTTTTGTCTAAAACGCAACCAAAATCCACCCAAACTTCACAATAGTGCCTAGTCTAGCCTAATCTCCGTTCACAACTAATCCACCACAAAACCACATCCTAAACTAACCTAATCCCATCATTTCTATTGTTGCAACACTCATCCCACACTCATCTTACCAAGAACATAATAATAACATCAACATAAAAGCTTTTGTCATAAGACTTCCAACATATTTTTAAGAAGAACAAAAATAACTTGTACTTTCTTTTGTAAAATCACCACAAACACTTGGATCTTTAGATACAAACATAGATCTATAAAGATAGTAGATGAAACCAAGCAAAGATCAAGAAAGACTTACAAATCAAGAAGAGCAAGTAGTGAAAACACAAGATCTATACCCAAAAACTATAGATCTATAAAAACCCCAAATAATCTTGCAAACCCTAATTTTATAAGTCTTGAAATCAAAGAACTAATGCTTCACAACACCTTAGATATCACTAGAAATGAACTTGGAACACTTGGATCTTGAAGAAAATCAAAGATATAGAAACCCTACAAGGGGTGTTTGTTGGCCGTGGGTTAGGGAGCAAGGGGAGGAAGAAAGAAAATTGTTGGTGGCTTTGAAATGAAATGAATACCCTAAGTTGTGTTATATGTTGGTATATATAGGCCAAAAGCTAGGGTTTGATGGTTCATGGGTGCCCACATGTGACCAACACACACCAAAGGTGTGTGTGGTCTTGGGTTCGGCCGAACTAGCCACAAGGAGGGGGGGAAAAAGAGTCCAAGCCAACTTTGGCTCCAAGTTTAGATCATGGCTTGGTCAAATGAAGTCAAAGGTCTTAGTTTGCATGTGACATGTAAGATATGGCATGCATGCAAGTTACTAGGCAACAAACATGTAATTTTCCTTCACATGTATGCCAAAAATTCAAATTTTTGAGTTAGTGGAGCTTAAATGATTTAATTTCAAGTATATGGTGACTTTGTTGTGGTTTTAGGCGTCCAACTTGGCCAAGACAAAGAGGTGAACGAAATTTTTGGACTTAGGGTATAAGATTATCGATAACTTGAGTTAACACGAAAAGATTTCGAGTTTCCGGGGTTCCGTTTGCTCAAAAACGCGAAAAATACAATTTAAAGGATAAAACCATAAAATTAATATCGAAAGTGATTAAAAATCACGAAACATACAAAAAGGCTAAAATATCTCATATTAAGCCTAAATTAATTAATAACCGATGCCGGAATGCGTCCGATGAAGTTTTTTAGTTTTTACGCAGTTTAGCTTCCCGGTAAACTGTCAGATTTAAACATAACGTATAAAATTTAAAAGTAGATGACCAGAATGGGTCGGAATACTAACCGGGAATTTACGGGGTGTGACATCCTTTCCCTATTAAAAGAGATTTGTCCTCAAAGCTTAGGACGTAGCTTGAGACGCGGATACAGGGTTAGCGAAAAGATGAGGGTACTTCTTTTGCATTTGGTCTTCGCGTTCCCAGGTATACTCCGGACCTCTTCTCGAATTCCAATGGACCTTCATGATTGGAATGCGACTTTGCTTCAAATGTTTAACTTTGCGGTCCATAATCTAAACCGGTTCTTCAATGAAATTGAGCTTTTCGTCGATGTGGATTTCGTCTAACGGAATAGCGAGCGGTTCGTCGGATAAGCACTTCTTAAGGTTTGGGACATGGAAGGTACTATGAACGCGGCTTAGTTTCTCGAGTAATTCTAGTCGATATGAAACAGTTCTAACTTTGGCGAGAATCTTGAAAGATCCAATGTAACGAGGGTTTAGCTTTCCCCGTTTGCCGAAATGTATTACTCCTTTCCAGGGCGATACTTTCAGCATGACCTTATCCCCAACCTGAAACTCCAATGGCTTACGTCTCTTATCAGCGTAGCTCTTTTGTCGATCACGTGAAGCTTGTAGACGATGCTTGATTTGGATAATCTTCTCTGTTGTTTCACGAATAATTTCTGGGCCAGTGAGCTGAGCATCTCCCACCTCAGCCCAACAGATAGGTGACCGGCATTTGCGACCATACAACGCCTCAAAAGGTGCAGCTTTAATACTTGTATGGTAGCTGTTGTTGTAGGAGAACTCTATTAAGGGTAGATGTCTGTCCCATCCCTTCCCGAAATCTATGACACATGCTCGGAGCATGTCTTCCAATGTTTGGATAGTCCTCTCACTTTGACCATCTGTTTCTGGGTGGTACGCTGTACTCATATCTAATTGAGTTCCAAAAGCTTCTTGAAGAGATTGCCAGAATTGAGACACGAACCTGCCATCGCGATCAGAGATGATCGAAACCGGCACTCCATGTCTCGACACCACTTCTTTCAAGTATTGTCTAGTCAGTTTCTCCATCGAGTCATTTTCCTTTGCTGGCAGAAAATGAGCAGATTTAGTGAGTCGATCGACTATAACCCAAATCATATCTTGCCCACTTGCCGTCTTTGGTAACTTTGTCACGAAATCCATAGTTATATTCTCCCACTTCCATTCAGGGATTTTAGGTTGTACCAACAGACCGGATGGTTTCTGGTATTCTGCTTTAACCTTTGCGCAAGTCATACACTTACTCACATATGTGGCAATTTCTGCTTTCATGTTGGGCCACCAGTATAGCTTCTTCAAATCTTGGTACATTTTGTCCGATCCAGGGTGGATCGAATACTTTGACTTATGCGACTCGTGCATAATCAAAGCTCTCAAGTCACCAAAACATGGTATCCAGCTTCTATTCTTCAAACACAACGTTCCGTCTGCACGTGGCTCCAGATTCTTAATCATGCCACACAAATCTTCTGTTCTGTAATTCTCTTCTTTTCTCGCCTCAACCTGAGCATTCAAGATTCGCGCAGGGAGGTTCAAACCGATTGTCATAACCAAGGCTCGAACTCGTAGTGGCTTAGGTCTACTCTTTCGGCTCAACGCATCAGCCACCACATTCGCCTTTCCCGGGTGGTAACGTAACTCGCAGTCGTAGTCACTTAACAGCTCTAACCACCTACGTTGCCTCATATTCAACTCTTTCTGATCTAGAATATGTTGCAAACTCTTATGATCAGTGAACACAACGCACTTCGTGCCGTAAAGGTAATGTCTCCACATCTTGAGAGCGAACACCACAGCTCCCAATTCCAAATCATGTGTCGTGTAGTTCTTCTCATGGATTTTGAGTTGGCGGGATGCATAAGCTATGACTTTCTCCTTCTGCATCAACACTGCGCCTAATCCCTTATGAGAAGCATCACAATATACTACGAAGTTTTCACTTCCTTCGGGCAATGCCAAAATCGGTGCACTACACAACTTTTGCTTCAATGTCTGGAAAGCAGTTTCCTCCTTTTTCACCCTAAATGAACTTTAATATTTTCTTTATAATAAAAAGGGGATGTCTGCTTCGTTCATGGGGCTGGCAATCTTGGAGAAACCTTTGATAAATCGTCGGTAGTAACCGACAAGACCTAGAAATTGACGAATTTCTGTTGGAGTCTTGGGTGATTCCCAATCCTTAATTGACTCAATCTTTGCAGGATCCACGTGAATGCCTTCACTATTAATAAAGTGTCTCAAGAATTGTTACCTTCAACAGCCATTAGTCGCACGGAGAACATGGGTACAATTTTCCTTCTGAGCAACTCCAAAATTAGTCTAAGATGTGCATCATGTTCTTCCTTGGTCTTCGAGTAGATCAAGATATCATCTATGAACACGATCACAAATTTATCTAGGTACGGTCTGCATACTTGGTTCATCAGGTCCATGAACACTGCTGGTACATTAGTCAACCCGAATGGCATCACTTGGAACTCGTAATGACCATAGCGAGTTCTAAACGCCGTCTTTGGGATATCCTCATCACGAATTCTAAGTTGGTGATAACCAGACCTCAAGTCGATCTTCGAGTAGACACTTGATCCTTGCAACTGATCAAACAAGTCGTCGATTCTCGGAAGTGGGTATTGATTTTTCACAGTAAGCTTGTTAAGTTCACGGAAACTTCTCATACTTAATTTTTCATTTTATGCAATGCCTAGTTGTAGTCATAACATTCGAAACGAGTCATCTTTCTTTTTGACAACAAAACCGGAGCTCCCAGGGGGGAACTTGGTCTTTGAATCCCTCTGTCAGGAAAGTTTTGTAGTTGGGTTGATAGACAATTCTTCCATCTCTGACGGTGCTAACCTATACGGGGCTCGAGCTACAGGTGCAGCACTTGGGACTAAGTCAATCTAAAATTCGACTTATCATGTGGGTGGTAGTCCAGGTAAGTCTTCAGGAAAAACTACTGGAAAGTCCCATACAGTCGGCACGTCTTCGAGTCACTTCTCCTTCGACTCGTCTTTGTTTTCTTTCATCGTAACCTTGCCAAAAATAGTTGAAAACCTTTCTCCATATACTTCTGGGCCTTTACACATGATATAATGCTCAACGTTGATTTTTTCTTATCACGTTTGTCTCCTTGAATGATTAAAATTTCATTTCCGTAAGGAATACGCATTATCTTCTCATCACAGACAATCACAGCATGATTCTTTACCAACCAATCCTTGCCGATGATGGCGTCGAAACTACCCAAGTTCTACAGGTATTAAGTCTCTATTGAATGGATGATTCGGAGAATTTAGTGTACAACCTCAAATGACAGTATCAAATCCTATGATCTTTTCGTTGGCTAACTCAACAGAGTACTTAGTTTCTACGGTAGATGGCACGATGCCACATACAGGGCTAAACTTAGGGGAATTGAGAGGTTTCTATCAGCTAGGTTCTATGCATTATATTAAATTACGTTCTTTGCCTTAGGTATATCAGAATTTTTCATCGTACAAGGATCTCATAATCTTCCATGATTCTCAGCTCACTAAGAGGTAAGTCAACGGAAAGAAGTCCCCTAGTTCTCTTGGTTATAACCCAATTAGAAGGACAAGTTCATTACATTCTAGAATCTTACAATCCGTAATTATCGTGACTATAGAGAGCGTGGTTCGGTCTTTCGGCTAAGGGTATGATGTCCCTATATGCTAGGATTGGAAAAATCTACTTAGTTACGACGCTTATGAATACGAAGACACATGACTGATACAACTCATGAATACATAGCAAAATATTTGTAAAACGTGAATATGGAAATGAAAATATCCCGTTGAAATTGCACTGGAGAGAAAGGAAAATAGAAGGGAGAGTTGAAGATAAGTCGACAAAAATTTTAAAGTGACTACTCTCAGCATGGCATGGTTCTTTCTGAATTATACATAGGTGATCAGGCTATGTATATTTTAGGAACTAACGATGAAATGCCCATTTCGTCATTTAGCGTTATGTTTAAAAATTCATGTGGTGTAAACGGTACGTAGAAACGAAAGTAAGGTAGTTTATATAATGAAATCAGATATTTTGTAAGGTAGCGAAAAGTATTTTCAGGACTTTTGGTGGTTAGTAAAATGGTGTTAAGGAAATTAGTGAGGTTGTATTTTGGGTTGGGGTTCATAATTTTGGTAATAAGTAGTTTACGAATTTGATGACATAATAGTTTATATAATGACATAGAAACTTTTCATGGCGTCAAATCGAAAATTAGCTATAGGTGTCACAAATAGTTTATGAAAAGACTACGAATTGTTTATTGAGGTTCCAACGGAGATTAGTTTATAAAATGACGACAAAAGAGTTTATAAATAACAGCGAAACAATTTATGGACGTTAACGAAATAGTTTACAAAAGGGTAGCAAAATAGTTTATCAGATGATGGTGACATGGTTTATAAAATTTCCACGAATTGGTTTATAGCGTGATAGGAAAACAATTATTTATTTTATTTTATTTTTTTACAAGAATATGAAATATGGTCGGATGTTGTTCGAGTTGTATTTCTTAAAATCAATTAGATGGACTTACAACGATCACGATGAACGTTGATACAGGGAGTATTATTATAATTCGACACGCTTAAAATGAATAAATGAAAGCTCGGTACGCCACTCCAATTCCTACCCCCCCTTCGTACCCCCCTAAACCTCCTCTCCTTCCTCCTCCATCATTCCCGTCCCCCTATACACATTGCCCCAACCGTCTTCCCCCTTCCACCCCCTCATGTCCCCCCCCCCCCGCCGCATACCCAACCCTCCCTCCTCCATATTCCTTATCTTTCCTATCCCCTCCACCCCCAAAATCACTCCACCTTCTCCTACATCAAAGGATCAAAAGAGAATAATAATAACTAAATTTTTTACATCGGTGATAGTTAATTACGTCGTTTTTCCCAAAAGGCTACATAGTCTTCCTAGGACTTCTAATATCCGACGCTAGTCTATACATAAATGCTAAGACAGTAGGTCCACTGGTATAATTTGTGATAACTGATCATAGAAACCTCGAGCACTTGAGACGCTCAAGCTCCTCCTGAGTCAAAACCATCTGGCGCTCCATCTTCGCACGAAACTCCCTTTCGTCCTTCAATCGGCCACTAAGCCATTTCTTCTCCGCCCCCAATGACCTAACGGTAGCACGTAAAGTGGCCCTCTCCATCTCAGCCCTCTCGGACCCCTCTCTCAGGACTCTCAACTCCTCCTGCATACTCCTAATCGTCTCCTCCTGCTCAGCTAATCTAGCCATCATGGTCGATGTGGGAAAGGTAGTTGGGGTGACGGGTACAAGGCGAATGATATCCACTCCAATCTGAATCGTGTTCCCCTCACTCTCCATGGGGAAATCAGCAGAAATGAAAACAGTAGGTGCATCCATAATCCTGCACAAGCAAAAGTTTATATAAATCGCCTTTATATGAAACAATGCGTGCAGTAGGAAAAGTAAACGTGATGCAAAATGGCGCATGGCAAGATGAATATGTACTCATGGCAGGAATGGAAAAACCAACATGGTAAAATCTATATGGCAATGTCATTTATGGTAATATAGCTTAAGTATATTCTATTTGGCAAACAAATATTATTACAATAAATGAGTAATTTTATATATGTATATATATTTATATATATGAATAATTGGATTTTCATCGTATATGTATGTAGAGCACGTAAGGATTACATATTTGTTATTAGACCACTTACTTTCCTCTACCTAGTATATACTCCTGGGTTCTTTATAACTTGGCTACTGTTACATCTGTTCACCCCCAGTCGGGGCATGACGGAAATATGTTCCGTGTTGCTGGACGTTGAGCTTGAATGTGTAGACCTAAAGCCACGTCATTTGCAGTTTATTTAATTATCACCAATCGCGTGTGTTAGTAGGTCTCACTGTTCGAGTTTTGCTAAGATCAAACAGGTATTGTCATGTCGATGTGCGTTATGATGGTCTTTGGTTTGGAAACGGTTAAGGAAGGATACTGTAGCGCGCGAGATGTAATATGCCCAGTTAATTATTAGCTTCAGTGATCATGTGCTTAGGCAACAGTTAAATAACTTTTTATGTGATGTGTATCTGTTATAGTAGTCGCATCAACGTTTGAAATTTGTGGTTCCATCTTGTTATTAACTTTAACCTAAAATTATATCGAAGTGATTAAAAATTCATCTAAACTCTCAGGGTACAGCTAAAATATCTCATATTAAGCCTAAATTAATTAATAACCGATGCTGGAACGCGTTCGATGACCTTTTTTTTAGTTTTTACGCAGTTTAGTTTCCCGATAAACTGTCAGAATTAAACGTAACGTATAAAATTTAAAAGTAGATGACCGGAATGGGTCGAAATACTAACCGGGAATTTACGGGGTGTGATAACTATGATTCGGAGGGAGACATTATTCTTCTTGAAAAATTCTTATGCATGATCCTTCATTCACCACCTCTACCCTCCACAAAGTACTTAAAGTTGTTGAACTTAACGAAAAATCTTTAACAGGATGAAACACCGGAGGTCGAAACTTATGGATTACCGCCTAATCTTGATATGAATTTTTCGGAGTTTCGGTACGACAAATTAACGTCTATTGCTAAAAGATATAAAAGATGAGGAGAAAGCGCTATCTTTAAAGGTTTTTAAAAGTCACACAAGCAAGCTCATTGCATTGGTAAATTATTCCGACATTAAGGGTATTAACCCGGAATTTTGTACACACAAGATTCTAATAGAGGATGACTTCAAACTGGCCGGTTACTAACACCAAATAAGGTCAATCCTAAATCTATGAGGTAATCAAAAAGGTGGTTCTTAACTCTGTGCCGGATTGATTTTACCTTATCTTGGGATTGTCTTGGTGAGCCAGTGCATTGTATGCCGAAAAAGGGTGGCTTTACCGTTGTTGAAAATGAAGAAAATGAGTTAATTCCTACTCGATTGGTTACGGGATGGCGTGTATGCATTGACTACCAAAAGTTAAATGACACCACCCATAAAGACCACTTTCCATTACCTTTAATGGATCAAATACTTGAAAGACTAGCGGGAAACGAATACTATTATTTTCTTGATGGTTTCTCGAGTTACTTTCAAATTTCCATCGATCCTCAAGATCAAGAAAAGACCACATTCACGTGTCCTTATGGAACGTTTGCCTATCGTCGCATGCCTTTCGGCTTATGCAATGCACCGGGCACGTTCCAAAGGTGTCCAATATCTACCTCTATGTTATGTTGGCTATCTTTCATGATATGATCAAAAAAATGATGGAAGTCTTTATGGACGACTTCTCGGTCTTTAGGAATTCATTTGGAACTTGCTCTCCTTTTTGACAAAGATGCTTACGGTGTGAAGAACAGAATTATTTGTCTAAATTAGGAAGAAAAGTCTTTTCATGGTAGGATGGAGATTATTCCTTGGCCATAAGATTTCCATGAACGAGATTGAGGTTGATAAAGGCTTAAGTTGATGTAATTTTGCTAAGACTACAATCATCCCATCAACCATCAAAGGGATTCGGAGTTTTCTTGGTCACACCAGGTTTTATTGTAGATTTATTCAAGATTTCTCAAAAATAGCCTGGCCAATGACCCGTCTTCTTAAAAAAGATACTCTGTTTTTCTTCTCCAAAGAGTGTATTGAAGCCTTTCAAACACTTAAATAAAAATTGGCCGAAGCACCAATATTAGTTGGCCCCGATTTGGACCTACCTTTTGAGGCTAATGTGTGACGCTGAGTCAGTGATTTTGCCACTAGGTGGCGCTCTTGGGGCAACTAACAAATACAAAAACATTTCCAGCCTATACACTATGCAAGCAAAACGATGATAGATGCTCAAGCACATTACACTACGACGGAAAAAGAATTACTTGCCGTAGTGTATGCTTTCGAGAAATTCCGGTCTACTGAGTCTTGCTCAAAAAAGCTTGTGTATACGGGATCACTTGGCATCTAAAAATACATTTGTAATAAGCAGATGCTAAGCGAGATTGATCTAGATGGGGTTCCTCCTTCAAGAATTTGATATCATCATCCGTGATAAAAAAGGAGCCAAGAACCTCGTGACCGACCATTTGTTCGGATTAGAGAATCCTCACCAAAGTGTGCTTGATAAAAAGGAAATAAATGAAATGTTTCCTCTTGAAACACTTAGTATGATATCTTTTCGTGGTGATTCAAGTACCTCATGGTTTGCCAATTTTGTAAATTACCATGCGGGGAACTTTGTTGTGAAATGGATGTCGTCCAAACAAAAGAACAAATTCTTCAAAGACGTGAAGCATTAATTTTAGGATGACCCCTTCTTGTTTACAATCTATGCGGATCAAGTCATCCGGCGGTGTGTTCACGGCCAAGAAGCCATTGATATTCTTAAGATTGCCACAATGGGATCCCACCGAGGGAACAATCATGGCCCGAAACTACACCCGCGAAAAGGTGTTTGACTCTGTTCTTTAATGGCCCACAATTTATCGTGATTACCATGACTTAGGTTCAAATCAGAGACTCTTGTCATCGTCACAGGAAATCTCGCCAAAAAAGATTAAATGCCCAAAAATGCCATCCAGTTTTGCGAGATTAGATTTTTGCGTTTGGGCATCAATTTTATAGGATCGTTTTTCCCGCTCTTCACGTTGGGAAAAAAGTACATACTCGTGGCCGTCGATTACTTGTCAAAATGGGTTGAAGCAAAAGCGCTCCCCACCAACGACACCCGAGTTGTTGTTAAATTTTTGAAATCTCTCTTTGCTCGGTTTGGAACTCCAGCGCTATCATTTTGTGATCGGGTAAGAACGTTTGCAATGACAAAAAGGTCTTGCTTAAGTACGGTGTCACCACTATCTTGCTACCCGCGTTATCACCCACAAACTAGTGGGCAAGTGGAAGTCTCCAACGTTGGTTTGAAAAAGAATTTGGAAAGGACCGTAGGCGAGAACCGTGCCTCTTGGTCGGATAAATTAGATGACGCACTATGGGCCTTCTGTACTGCTTTCAAAACACCCATTGGGTGTGTTAATACTTGTGTTGTTGTAATTCTTGTATCACAATTTTGTTTTAAATCACTACCCCTTTTATCTAATTGTTGTTTTTTCAATCAATGTACTCCTTACAAGTTCATGTACGTATAAGGGCATGTATATACGATCGAGCTCGAGACAAAGGCTATTGGGCCTAGAAGCATGCAAACTTTGACCTTAAGTTCGCGGGTGATCACTGGAAAATTCAACTCAATGAATTAAATAAACTTCATGATCAAGCCTACAAGAACTCTTTAATCTACAAAGAGAAGACAAAGAAGATCCACGACTCCAAAATCAAAAATCGCGTTTTCAACGTTGGTGACCGGGTCCTTCTTTTTAATTCTTGATTGAAGATTTTCTCGGGTAAACTTAAAACCCGTTGGACCAGACCAGTTCACCCCTGTTTTGCCCTTGTTTTACCTTATGGCACGTTTGTTATTTAAACTCGGCGGGCCAAATTTCAAGTTGAAAGGTATAGACTCAAGCACTATTTGGATGGGGAATACCACCGTGGTTGTCCGGAGCTCCAAATCTTTCCCTATAGAACCATTGTATTTAAGGGTCAAGTCGAGATTGTGACTCGGTTACCAAAAACAAGGCGCTTCGTGGGTGGCAACCCATGCTTATCCGTAGTAGTATGGTAGTTTATTAGTAATGAATAAGTTTGTTGTGAGGAGGCTCGCCTCTTCCATTTTCGTGTTTTGTGTTTTGTGATTGTATGTCTAGGATTATCCTGGATTTTTAAAGTCTCTCGTGCTCATGGTTTTGTCCTTCGATTACTCGAGCTTTAAATCCTCAACTTCATTTTGGGAATCCAATATCCTAATCTTATCGACTAACGTTTATCCTTGAGCAAACTTAATTAACGGCTTTAGATTTACGTAGAGACCCTTCTTAAAACATTGAGTACAATGTTCAGCTCTAGTATGGGGGATCTATCGATTTGTTTGTGCCTGTAGCCGTTGTTTTCACGTAATCCTGTTTTTACACCAAATACCATAAATAAAAAAAATTAAAATTTTCAAAAATAAAATAAGTGTTTTGTCACAATTTTGACTTTCCTGCTAGGTAGAATAAGAATAAATTTTGACTCGATCGAGCGTGTTGAGCTCTAGCTTGTTCCTTAACGTTTAGACTAAGCATTCGGCCATCTTTTGCAAAGACGGAAAATGATAGAGTTAATTATGAGTTAGAATGCTAAACACAAGATTAGTTGGAATCTTAGAGTCATAAGTGTTGTAGTTTGTGGCTTTTCTCTCCCATAAGCTTCTAACTGGATTAATAATACGTGCTTTCTTCAAAAATTAAACTTAAATCAACAATTTTTGAAGTATAATCAATATCAATAATTTTAGTTCAAATTTATACTTAAATTTTCTAAAAAGAAATTTTCTCTATATCGTGGTATTATATCTTAAAAAATGATGAAAATGTGATAATAATAATAAACTGCAGGCTGATAAAAGTTTACTGCATCTTGCCGGCTCACAACCGATGTTGTAGTCTTCTAAATAAGGCACATAGTAATTATCGAGACTGATAAAAGTTTGTTGCATCGTTTGACGGTCACAATCCGATGTTGCAGCATTCTAAAAGGCCGAGGATTTCATTAGTTTAAAGGATGTGTAATTTCATATAAGTTGTTGTAATGAATATTTAATACAATATAGGGAAAATCCTCTTTTTCTTAAATTTAACAATTGCTTTTGAACTAAGACTATTTCGTTTTTAAGTTGTGATGTTTGTTTTATACGGGAAAATCTAAGAGTGTTTGAAACCAAAGGTCCGTGAGTCCCGATACTAGTCTCTGTGGGTGTCAAAAGACTGGTCACTTAGCCGCAAGGTTGGGATTGGGACAAGACGAGTCGATTACATGGTGATCTCGCCTTTAAATATTACTTTTTGGGTGGAACGTGAAGCATAGAAATTTTGCAAAACGTTTGATCTATGGTTGAAATTCAAAATAAGCACATTCACCTAAGATATAATAATTACCGGGAGCGAAAAGTTTCACAAGGTACAAGTATGAGTAGTGTTAGCATCTTAACTTATATTTAACGGTGATTTCATTTTTAAGCTTGGTTTGGGACAAGTGAAAAGTCAAGGACGATGAATTTATCCTTTTTGGGGCATTTTAGGATTGAAATGTGTCTTGTTCTATGACCCTAAAAGTTATGAAAATAACGAAAGTCAAACATGTTAGTTAGTTGCTTAAAAAGAAAAGTACAAAAAAATAAGAAAAAGGAAAAATACAAAAATATGTGTGGTAATAAGTGTAAATATTTAAAAATGGTAAAAACAGGGCTTTTCAAAGCTATTGATTCTTTAATTCCCCTTGATGAACACTTAGCTCCAACAACCAGTTTTTCCACATATACCACACAACAAAACAATATCGCTATTTTTGAGGTAATTAGTCGAGGGGGATTGAGATTCTTGGTTTTCTTAAGTGTTTACTTATGGCATTGCGTGAGGACACGGCAATATCTTAGTATGGGGGATTTTGGTATGTGCTTAATTACACATACCATTTACCTAGGAAAACGTGCTTAAAAGACTAAAAACATACCAAGAATACATTGTATTTGTGTGTTTTGCATTTGTATTGTGCAGGTAACGGATATCTAAGAAAAGGACAAAAACAAAGCTAAAACGGACAAAACCAAGCACGGGAATGAAAAGAGCGTGAAAAGTCAAAGTCGAAGTCAAAAAGTCAACCAAAAAGTCAAACCAAAAAAGTCAAAGTCAACAACGAAGCCGAAACCGAAGAAATACTTGATGGGTCAACCCGTACCCATCTAATGGGTCGGGTCAGCCCATTAATGTTATTGAAGATACAAGTTAAATAGAAATGGCCCAATGCCATTTCTATTATATTCGGCCCAAGTTCATAAGCCCAAACCCACTTAACAGCCCACCAATATGGCTGTTAAGTCTGTTTCACCACAAGTCCCAAAAGGACTATCCATGCAATAACAACATACAACCTCAGGGACTGAAACTGCCAACTCCCTTATACGTTTGACACCACAAGACCATCCATGTCATAAATGTATACAACTTGAGGGGCCATTTCTGTCAAAACTACAAACCTTTACCCTGTTTATACCAAAACAGAGATACAAACGAAAAAACCACTCTTGGCGCCAAATTACTATTCCTGTGTCTTCTCCCCTGAACCCCTGCAACCCCACGACAAAACCATCACCCTCCCCTCTACCCCACTTCACATGGGCCAATTGCCATGTTGGCAATCCCACACAACCTCATTGGGCGATGAACAGGACAAGAAATCAAGGGACCAGATCATCCCCCTTGGTGACCAAAAAAGATTAATGGCTATGATGATGATTTGGACTTCCCTCACACAAGAAACACACCTTTGGTTTTATCACACAAAAGAAACACAATGGGAAGAAGACAAGAAGATGAAGACCAAGTCCAAGAATTCTAGTTCGGCTATAAATAGGCTCATTGTAAGCCTTTCAAAGGCATCTAGTTAGTATTTTTCAGCTTATGTAGTGTAGTAATAGCTTAAGTTTTCAAATATTGTAATGTTGTTTTAATTAATGAAAATCAAGTTTTTAGTTAAAATTTCTGTTTTTAAGAATTCGAGTTCTCTAATTATTAAAAGTGTTCGATAAGCTTTCTTAAGCTCTTATAACTCTCTTATAAACTGTTTTCTTTAAGCAACTTAAACTGTTAAGTAGTAAAGTAAAATTTTACAAAAATTCACCCCCAAAATTACCTTAGCTTATTGGAAGGGAAGCCAAATGTGGAAGGGCTTCCATGACCTTACTAGCTTGTCTTTGACAAACTAGAGCTTGGTAGAATAGCTCTAAGAGCATTATTTTACCCTATTTAAGCAAGGGGTTTTGTAAGTTCTTATTTTCAAGTTTTAAACTTATTTTACTGTTTGCTTATTGTAGTGCTTATTTACTGCTGATTATTGCTCATTTATGCTTGTTATTACTGTTTATTGCTTGTTTGTGCTTATTTGTTGATTAGATTTCATTTGCTTATGTTTTTATATGAAACTGTCCTTTATAGCTTAAAACTAGCATAATCTGTTTTTGCTTATTTGAGTGCTTAATTCTTGCTGAAATCTGCTTACTATTGTTGTTAGAACTTGTTAGATATCTGGTCTATGCAAATTTTAGCTTAAAATAGCTTTTATCAAGTTAAAAATGCTAAAACAAGTTTTCGAGGGGTGTTTGGCTATGGGCAGGGCAGTACTAACCCATGTTAGTACTGCTAGCCTGTTTTGACCCATTTTCCAACCTTGAACATCATATTTGAGGCCTTTTAATCTGTTTTAGATCATTGTTTAAGATTGAATCTTTGTTTCATAGTATTGGGTACTTGTGGTTTGAATCTGTGATACTTTAGCTTTAAAGTTTAGCTTATTTGTTTGAATTTGGATTAGGTGCTTATAGGTGTGTTTTTATGCATGATTGAGTCTCAAAATACAGTAGGAATAATCTGTTCTTAGATGGCATTTGCCATTTTAACTTTTAGTCAAAAATCTGTCTAAGTGTAGTGTTAGTTTTAAGTTTTTGAAAAGTCACCTTTTTAATCTTAAAATTTGATAAGCTAAAGTATGATTTAGGTTATGATTTTTAGTTTATAAGTTCTTTGAAGTATAGATTTTATCTGTTTTGACTTATTTTGCATTTTAGTCAGCTTATACTAGCTTATTTTTAGGGCTGCAAAAGCCAAATTGTCTTTTAAACTGAAAACCAAAAAAGAGTAAAATTGTATAATCAGCTTTTTCATCAAGATTTTTCATGGCTCATTTGATTTTCAAAATGTTTTTTGATTGATGATTATTGTAGCTTATTGTATAAGCTTCATTGTGATATAAGCCCTTAAGCCATCAGGATCTGTTTTCTAGCTTAAAAATAAGCTAAAAAGTGCCTTTTGGGCTGTTTGGTCACCAATTTTGGCCAATAAGCTTATTAGCTTCCCTGAGCTTTTTGGCTTATTGAATTTGCTTTAGTTGTGTTTAGATTTGCTTATTAGGATAGGTTTAAGTGTTGTTAGCTTATTTAGTATAGATTAGAGCTTATTCAAGCTTATGAGTTTCTTTTAGCTTAGAAATTTTAAGTCAAAAAGCCTTTTAGAAAATTCTGTCATTTTAGTTTTATTATAGCTCATATTGTTAGCTTATTTTTGTTCTTTAGAGCTTATTAGGGTAGCTTGTTATCTGTTTCTGCTTATTTGCCTTTTACTTGTGCTTTTTAAGTCTAAAAAAGGGCAACAGTTTAGCCCTTTTTGCTCTTAGTTAAGTTAAGCTTTCTGTCATTCTTTTCAGCTTATTTCTGGCTTATTTGAGCTTTTCATAAAAAGTGCTTTTACAAAAAGTCATTATTTTGAGCTTTTATATAAGGTTGTAAAAAAAAATTAAAAATAAAAATGTTTGGGAAAGTGGGAAGTCCAAGGTGAGCAAGGCTCGAACCTTGGACCTCACCACCCTCAACCAAGCATTTTAACACACACTCTGCTACCAAACGTGCCCTTGGGTCTTTTCTGTTTTCCTTTGCACACTTTAATCTTTTAACCTTTTTTTAGTCAGTTTAGCTATAAGCCCTTTTTGGCTTATTCCCGGCTTATTGTGATAAGCTGGTTTCTCCCTTTTATTTTTCTTAGATTTAGCACTGTTCAAGCTACTTTTCATAAATTTTTCAGATTTTTCTAAATTAGTTTACTATTTTTAATCTTTTATTTAGTGTAAATCTGTTTTTAATTCATAAAAAATTATTAAAAAGTCAAAAAAATATAATTCTTTTTTTTTAAATTTTCTTTTATCATTTAGGATTGTTAAAAATTAATTTTGCTTTCGTAGGGTTAAATTTGAAGAATTTGTTTTTTAAAGAACGGGATTTGGTCCCGTTATCGTTTTTCTTCGTTTTTAGGGTTTTAGCTTTAATAACTTTCGTTTTTAGTGTGCCTTACTGATTTTTCCCATAGAATTAGAAAATCCAATCAAAATCTTTGTTATTCAAACATCAAATATCAAACCGACTCTCGACTTTCCATTGCACTCCTCGTTGGGAAAAACGACCCGGGAATATCATATACTACTCGGATTTCATTGATTTTCTTTCTTTAAACCTTTTCAAGGGTCACTTGATTTGGTTATGCTTTTATTAAATTTTCTGACATTAGGGGCATTTTGGTAATTTTGCACTTGTTCTGATTTTAGGGTTTTACAGTTTAGGTCCCACGGAATCGTAACCATCGTCTATTACAAACCATGAAAAACAAATTGTTTTCAAATAAAAGATATTGTTTTAGACATAACATAAGATATTGTTTTTGAAAGACCGAAACACACAAGCAGTCTTTCCATAAATCCATCACCACACGCACGACACCTCCACGTCATTGTTGCCTTTAGCCTTAGTTACCAGGGATAAAATATTTTAAATTGTTGTTAAATATTAGAAAAAGACTCGGTCACCGCGTGTATTTTATCGTTTATTTTTGCTCGTAGTTAAGTAGTTAATGTATAATGTTCGGTAATGGGCCGGTTAGTAAACCCAACATGTTAGCCCTTTACCAAGGCCCTAGGCCGGTTTTATTGTAAGTATAAAATCCTCTTCCATGCCATGGAAGAGATGAGTTAGTCATTTCATTTATACAAGTTTACTTTCTCACTCTAGAAAGCTCTCCCGTACTTTCTCTCTCTAGAACTTGGCTAATCCTCTAGTCATTCGATTGTGTTATGATTTTTAATATCCTACAATTGGTATCAGAGCACATGGGATGATTAGCTAGATTATATGTGCGTTTTCTTGGTTAGTTTAGATCAAAAGTTTGGTTTTTGAAGGTTTATAGTCTTGTTCTTGGTTTTCTTTGATCTCGACGTTTGTGATGTTAAAGTTTATGTTTTTATAGTTGCTATAGCCTTCTAGTACCAAGTTGTGCAAAAGAAATCAGGCAAAAACGTTCAAAAGGGTGATTTTTAGGAGTTTTTACGTAAAAAAACCAATTTTTCATCTAGCGAGTTAGGCTACTGTTTGTTGATCTTCCTAGCGAGTTAGATCACTGTACTGGCAAGTTGTCAGAATCGTACACTGTGTCAGCGAGTTGTCATTTTGTGTTGGGAATTAAAGATTCCTTGATGCTATTTGAATTAAATGAAACAAGAGGGACTAAATCGACATAATGAAGATTCTACAAAAGATGGAAGATTGTAGAAGATATGATCAAAGATATGAAGATCATGATTGATATTCAAATGATTTAGTTTCCTTATACTTATGGAAAGCATTAATAAGTATTAAATATGATGAGGAGGTTACAAGGTTTATTAGGAAAGCATTAAAATGTATTAATGTAGAATACATAGGAAAGTATTAAATGTGTTGTAACCTACTAGGACTCCTTGGACTATAAAAGGAGGTCCTAGGGTGTAGAGAAAAGATACCAATCTCTACACAATCATCATACACACGTTTTATAGTTAGTTCATAGCTTCAAGGTTGTAAACCCTATTACCATTCGGAGTAACCGTATTAATATATTGAAGCTGCAACATTTGGTTAATTGTTATTATTCTTCTTAGTATCACAACCTAGTTTCCGCATAGTTTGTGATATTCCCAATCAAAGTTTCTACCATAGTTGTCTTGGATTTATCCAATACAACTAAACCTTATATCAGCTAAGGAGTTAAAGATCTGTTCAGAACGGGATCAACAAGTGGTATCAGAGCTGGTTGAGAAGCTTTGAATAAGAAGAACACATTTTCTACACACAAGATTTGTTTGTCGAAGAAGAGATGGCCTACAGCTCAAGTTCTTCAAATGCTAATTCTAAGGTACATACTTGTTCTACTGAATGTGAGCAATCATATGCACAACTTAAAAAATTATATGATACTCAAAGGGAACAACTTGGTGATGCTAGTATAGAAATTCAAGCCTATACTCAAGCTTTAAAAAAGGTAGAGGCTCAATTAGTTGCTCATCAGAAAAATCAACTTTGGTATGAGGAAAAGATTAGATTTATGAAAATTGATTTAGATGACAAAACTGATGTACTCACATACCATAAAAAACTATTAGCAGAAGCTGTAAAAGAAAAAGAAGAATTAAAAACCAAATTAGAATCATTTGAAACTTCTTCTAAAAGTCTTAATACACTGCTTAATAGTCAATTGAGTGCTAATGATAAAGCTGGTTTTGGGCATAATGGTGCAAAAGAGTCTAAAGTAAGTGAAACAATTACTAGTGTGTCTAAAGTTGAAACAAGTAATTCTGAAACTAGTAATGATAAAGTGGAAATGCCTAAAATTAAAACTGTTAGGATGAGTGAACCCATCATTGAGGAATGGGAATCTGACAGTGAAGATGATGAGATTGTGGTCAAACCTAAGGAAGTAACAAAAACAGTCAAACCTAGCTTTGAAAAGATTGAATCTGTTAATGCTAGGAATGAAACTGTTAGGCAAGCAGAAAACCCTAGGAAAAACAATAAGAGTCCTAGAGGAAATAAAAGAAACTGGAATGGTATGATGACTCAGAAATTAGGTGAAAATTTTGAGTTTAACAATAAGGCTTGCTATGTATGTGGTAGTTTTGATCACCTGCACTATACCTGTAAACACAAGAGAAAGATTAATGATCAAAAACAGGTTAAACCAGTGTGGAACAACTCAAAGAGGGTGAATCACCAGAACTTTGGTAGATTTTCTCACCCCAATCCAAAAAGTAACATAGTTCCACAAGCAGTACTAACTAAGTCAGGCCTAGTATCACTTAATACTGCCAAATCAGTTAGTACTGCTCAATCCAGAAAAACAATGAATGATGCTATGCCAACAACATACTCTTATTATAAAGCATATTCATCTGTTAAAAGACCCTTTAACAAGAAAACAACAAATTACAACAGATATTTCAACAAAAGAGTTAATACTGTTAAGAGTACAAGGGTTAATACCGCTAGGCCAAAAGCAGAGGTTAATACTGTTAAGGCCTCAGCTAGCTGGGTTTGGAAACCAAAACATGAAGAATTAGACCATGTTTTCAAATCCAATAGTGCATCAAAGACCCTGACAAGATATGATTATGTTGATGCACTAGGCAGGTTCAAGTCTGTTCTGGCTTGGGACTTCAAAAGACACTAACTTTCTTAATGCAGGGCAATTCATAAAGAGAGTGTGATTGTGTATTACTTTGGTTTGTATTTTTGTGCTTTGTGGACTAACTTTTTGCAGGAAAAGCAAATAAAAGTGTTAGATGGAAAAGATAGTTAGTGTCGTTCATATTGTTGCTGCTGTATGTTTTGAGATATTCTAGAAAACTAGGGTTTTTCACAAACTCTAAACAGAAGGTTAAAGAGTAGTATGCATATGGTTTGTGTGTTTGAAAGTCACAGCAGGTTGTTGTGTACCTATCTGATTGGATTTGCAAAAAGTGAACATGGGATTGGCTGCATGGGTATAATATTGATGGTGTAATCAGCAAGGGCAACACTTGAAAGTTTATGTCAATGGTGCTGATATGTATTAGTACTGCTAGTAACATTAGTACTGCCAGTTGTTACTTAGTACTGCTAGTACAGAGAACTTAGTACTGCTAGCGTGAGTTTTAAAATTAGTTGGTTTGTGATTGTTGTCGTGCTTGTATAAAGTATTGTGGTGACAAAAGGCTATTGGTAATGCTCATGGTTTGGTTGTTCAATGGAAGTGTTGTGTGTTTTGTAATATTGATGCTGCTACAGCAGATAAACAACAATGATGAAGATACAGCAGGGGTAGTCTTCAACGGGTTGCTATGACAAGGATTAGTGACAGTTTAGCAACTGAAAAGTGTCGCTAAAAAGGTGTCGTCTGGATACTTAAAAAAAGGTATCCTTATATGTTTTGTACTGCTCGTTGGTGGTTACTACTGACACAAGACACAGTACTGCTGGTGATCATAAATATTGGTGCTTTACTAACGTTAAAAAGTATCTCAAAAGGTTTGGGAGGAAGGAGCACTTTATACTGCCAAAGGGAAGAATTAGTACTGCTGGGTATGAAGTTAGTATTGCCAGCTTTATACTTAGTACTGCTTATGCGTACTTAACTGTTCTTCATACATTAGTAATGCCAGTTGTATGTTTATACTACCAATGGCAGTTAATACTGCAAGC
>BQNB010005016.1:67500-104448 GCA_026074375.1 Tanacetum coccineum | reverse complement strand
CTCGGGATGCACAAAGCACATGACGGGCAATCTATCACTGCTATGCAATTTTGTTGAAAAATATTTGGGTACCGTTCATTTTGGCAATGATTAATTTGCTCCAATTATTGGTTATGGAGATTTGGTTCAAGGAAATATTACGATCAACAGGGTTTACTACGTCGAATGTCTCAATCATAATCTTTTCTCGGTTGGTCATTTCTGTGATGCGGATTTGGAGGTTGCATTTCGGAAATCTACGTGTTTTGTTAGAGATCTTTAGGGAAACGATTTACTAACCGGTAATCGTGGAACTGATCTCTATACAATTTCTCTTCAAGAAACAACTTCATCAACTCTAATCTGTCTCATGGCTAAAGCATCACCAACTCAAGCATGGTTATGGCATCGAAGACTTTCTCATCTCAACTTCGACAACATCAACTTGCTTTCAAAGAAGGATGTTGTGATTGGTTTACCAAAAATGACGGTTAAATTTGCTTCATATGGACTTATGTGGTCCAATGCGGGTTGCTAGCATAAATGGGAAGAGATATATTCTGGTAATTGTCGATGACTACTCCAGATATACTTGGACACTCTTTCTACGTTCCAAGGATGAAACACCAGAAGCTTTAAAAGACTTTCTCACGATGATCTAAAGAAATCTTCAAGCCCCAGTAATTTCTGTTCGCATTGACAGAGGCATTGAGTTCTTAAACAAGACACTTAATGCATTCTTTAAAGAAAAGGAATTAAGCATCAAACTTCTACACCTCGAACTCCTGAATAGAATGACGTTGTCGAAAAGTGAAACCGCACTCTTGTTGAGGCTGGTCGAACGATGCTTTCAGCTTCTAAACTTCCTTTATTCTTTTGGGCTGAAGCAATTGCAACCGCATGCTATACTCAAAACAGATCAATCATCATCCCAACTCATGAGAAAATAGCATATCACATCATTAATGACAGAAAACCCTTAATTAATCACTTTCACATCTTTGGTTGCACTTGTTACCTAACCAGAGATGGTGAGAACTTGGATAAGATGAAATAAAAAGGGGATCCGTGCATTTTGGTGGGATACTCCACTCAGTCAAAGGGATATCGTGTCTACAACAAGAGAACAAGATTGATAGTTGAATCCATACATCTCAGATTTGATGAGATCAAAGAGATGTCTGAGACGTCTGTTGCTAATGACACTTCAGGCCTCGTTCCCCAATGACAAAAGGCGTCAGATTATGATAACCCTGACCCCGCATCAGAACTACAAAATGTTTCTCCCTCAGCAGATACAACCGTTCCATCACAACAGGAGTTGGATCTTCTTTTCGGTCCTTTGTACGATGAATTTTTCAATGATGGTACTTCTCATGTCAACAAGTCTTCTTCTCCTACTGATAATTCTATTCAAAAAGACACACTACCTTCAACGCATATTCAACCTAGATCAGAACCGACAACTCCAGCAAATGTTCATGCTGAGGAAAACAACGATAATCAAGCAGAATTTACCAATCCTTTCTGTACACCGGTACAAGAAAATGTTGAGTCTTCCTCACGCAATATTGGTACTTCAAATATGCAAACCTTCAATCAACCTCAAGATTCTGAAAACCGATGGATAAAAGATCACCTGTTAACTCAAGTTCGTGGCAATCCATCCAAGCCAGTGCAAACAAGACGACAACTTGCAACAGATCCTGAAATGTCTATTTTCGCACTCACCATGAGTATGGTTGAACCAAAAAACATTAAGGACGCAATTGCTGATTCTTCATGGATAGAACCAATGCAGGAAGAACTTCATCAGTTTGACAGACTACAAGTCTAGGAACTCGTTGACAAACCTTTTGGCAAGAACGTAATCAAGCTAAAGTGGTTATGGAAAAACAAAAAGGATGAAGACCAAACTATAATTCGCAACAAAGCATGACTTGTAGCAAAGTGTTATGCTCAGGAAGAGGGTATTGATTTTGAAGAATCATTTGCTCTAGTTGCTCGCTTGGAGGCTGTTAGGAGTTTTGTCGCATATGCTGCACACAAGTCTTTTCCAATTTATCAGATGGACGTAAAAACGGCATTTCTTAATGGTCCATTGAAGGAGGAGGTTTATGTTGCACAACCAAATGGATCCGTTGATCCTGATCATCTAGAAAAAGTTTACCGTCTAAGGAAAGCTCTATATGGATTAAAACAAGCTCGTAGAGCTTGGTATGATGAACTCTTAAAATTCCTGATTTCTAAAGGTTTTACTAAAGGTATCATTGACCCGACCCTATTTACGATAAAATACGGGGAGGACATTCTACTTGTGCAAATTTACGTTGATGACATTATTTTTGGTTCCCCAAACCCTAATTTTTCTAAACGATTTGGAAAATTAATGCACAGTAGATTTAAGATGTCCTTAATGGGGGAAATGAAATTCTTTTTAGGACTTTAGATCCACCAATCCCCACGCGGTATTTTTATCAATCAGGCCAAATATACCTTAGAGATTCTTAAAAACATGGTATGGAAAAAGGACAAAGCATTGGTACATTGATATGTGAGAAATCACATATCCTTTTTATACCAAAAATGACCCTAAAATGATCAAATTATGCATATTATGCTTGTATATTGCTTGTTTTGTCATTTGTGATGTGTAGGTACGGATATTGCAAATAACACAAGAAAATGGTCAAAACCGGACAAACACGAACACGGGAACGGATAGAGTGCACAAGAGCCGGGAGTTTCTAGCAAAGGTCAACAAAGTCAACCTTGGTCAACCCTTGGTCAACCCACAAAAAGACAAAACCTTCAAAATACCCAAATAACCCTTAATGTTAAACCAAAGTTACAAAAAAACCCTAAATTCTATAACACCGTTAGTCCTTTGATTATAGAGGACTAACGGCCGTTAACTCCTTTAACCCTTTTACAAAAACCATATTCACCAAGCCCATTTCCCATAAATAAACCCACTGGCCCAATTTTTTGTTATTAAACCCGAGCCCAAGTCAAAGCTTTATAAGACGGGTCAAATAAGTCAAACAAACAAGGAAAAAGGGCGTGGGAATTCGTTGTTACTATTCATCATCTTCCCAAAGTGTACCCTGTGTAAAAATCAAAAGGATAAAAACCCCACGCCTTCACTTATCCTAGTTGATAAAGAAGATACCAAGTACTAAGCTTCACGTCAGCACAAGAAATGTCATCAAACGCTTATGATTGGCTACACGGGCTCAAAGGAATGACACGCTTGCTCAAAGAAACACTCCCATAAGTGGAAAATTACACTAAAGCATGGCCAAAAGAAGCACAAGAGCTCCAAAGATGTAGGATTGTCAGCTTGACAATCCGTGTGAAAAAAATCAATCCAAGGGCTGTGATTAAACAACTAATGATTGGCAATGATTGACAGGCCAAGATCAAATCAAGAGGAGCGTGTGCAGAGGTCTAGATCCTTCTTTCTAGGCCTATAAATACAAGACCTCTCTCACTCACAATGGATCATCTAATGTAGCTTTAGTGTAAACGTAGTGTAGCTTATTATATTTCTAGCTTATGGTAGTTTAAACTCTTGTAATTTTCATTAAAAGCTTTGTAATTCAGTTTTCATTAATAAAATTTGCATCTTACTTTTAATCTTGTGTTTAAACTGTCTTTACTTAATCTGCAATAACAAGTGAAATGGTTTAATAAAACTTAATAAGCTCTTAATAATCTGTCTAAATCACTACTTAAGCTAGCTACACTCTCATTTAAGCTCTTAAAGCTTAAATGAGCTTATTATCTCTCAAATCCACCCTTAAACATACCACAGCTTATTAATGGAAGGGAAACCAAATTTGGATGGGTTTCCAGGACCACACCAGCTTGTTGACTAGCTCTTGGAGCATTAATAAGCCTTGTTTAAGAAGAGGCTATTGTAAGTTTTCATTTTCCTTTTTATAGCTTAATTATGCATTTAGCTTAAATAGTGCTTTGTACTTGCTTATTTCTGTTTAAGGTAGCTTATTGTAGCTTATATTAGTAGGTTAATGCTTAATATTGTCATTTAATAGCTTAGATCTTAGTCTGCTAGTTAATTTTACAAAACAGTTTGAAAAACCAAAAAAAATATTAGCATAATATAATAGCTCATTGTTCTGGCTTATTGTCTGCTTAGATTTGCTCAATAGGTTTGTTATAAGCTATTTGACATCTGGTATTTGCAACTTGTATCTTAAAATTCATTTTCATAAGCCAAAAATGAGGTTGAAGGATTTAAAGGGGTGTTTGGCTTATGGCAGTACTAACTTTAGTTAGTACTGTCATAGCCTTTATGGTCTTTTAAATCAATCTTAAACTTCAAATTTGAGTTTATGAAGCTAAGTTTTAAGGCCCTTGTAGGTTTAATTTGATAAGTGATCATGTTTTTGTAAACTGTTGGCATTAGATCATGCTCATAAGCATTTCTAGCTTAAGTCTGTTCTAGTTAAATTCATTGCTCATTTTGCTTTAGCTTTAGTGTTTTAAAGTTGTAGAAGCAAGTACCTTAGGTCTGCATAAGTTAGTTCATAGTTTTGGCTTTAAAAATTGCAAACTGCATCAGCAGCTAAAACAGACAAATGACCCTTTTTCAAGATCAATTTTCAGCAGGTAAAAATAGTTTTTAGAATTTCAAATTTTGTTCACAAGTAGATTTTAGATAATAGTAGATCTATTTCAGCTTATTTTGCTTTTAAAAGTTCATTAAGCTATCTGTTTTTAAGCTGCAAAGTACCATTTTGTCTTTTGAACACTCAGTACATACTGAGTTCACTCAGCATGTACTAAGGAAATAAGCAGTTTTCTAATAGCTTTTTATTTAAGTTTTTGAGTTTCAAAATATGTTTTAAAAGCTGTTTCATGTAGCTTTTTGGCCAGGGTTTAAGGTAGTATAAGCTAGATTACCATAAGGTTTCATTAGCTAGCTTAAAAATAAGCTCAAAGTTGTCTCATTGACTGTTTTGAGCTCAGTTGTGTCCCAAGTGCTTTTTTAGCTTATTTTCTTTTGATTTACTTATTTCTTGTTTAAACTAGCTTATTAGGTTAGAAGTTAGTTGCTAGTAGCTTATTTGATTTTGTTTCTAGCTTATCTTAGTTTTCTAGCTTATTTAGTTGTGTTAAAAGTTAAAAAAGTAGTTAAGTGAATTCTGTCTGATTTTTAAGTTGTTTCCTAGCTTATTAGTGATTTAGAAAAAAGTTGATTTCACAAAAATAGCTTATTTTTATCTGCTTTATAACTTTGCTTTTTAGGTTTTTGCAAAAAATAAAAAAAAGGGAAGAAGGGAAATCAGGGGTGAGCAAGCTCGAACCCCTGACCTCAACCTTCCTCAACCCTTTATAAGCCTTAACACACACACCTCTCACCAACGTGCCCTTGGGACTTTTACGTCCTAAGTTGCACCCTTAAACCTTTTAACACCTTTTTGAGCTCTTTTTAGCATAAGCACTTCGAGTGCTTATTTTCTTTTTCCTGGCTTATTCTTTTTAGCTTATTCGTAGGACTTATTTTTCATACAATCTTTATAACTTTAGTAATTTTTATGAATTTTCTTAGAATTTTTAGTCAAAGTTTAATATTTTTCTTAATTAATTTTTTTAAAAACTTTCAAAAAATCATAAAAAAATAGAAAAATAACCAAAAAAATAATTTTCTTTTTTATAAAATTTTCTTTTATCATATTCTAGGCTTAGGTTTGAAATTTACTTTCGTAGGGTTAATATTTTGAAAGTTCATTTTTTAAATAACGGGATTTGATCCCCGTTCTCGTTTTCTTCATTTTTAAGCTTTAAACACCCTCGTTTTAGAATTTCCTTAGCTTTTACTTATTATCTAGTTAATTAGGATTAGAAAAAGTTTAGAAAATCATTTAGGATTTAATTTTAGAGTACTTGCTTATTTGTCGCGTTTTATTAAATTCCCGTTAACGTTTTTTCATAGTTAGTTTTAATTGTGCCTTTATTTGCTCACTAATAGGATTTTAGAAAACAATCATCTTCGAACCAATTCAAATCATTGTCCAAATAACAAACGGGGTCTCAATTTCATAAATCTTTGGGAAAACGACCCGGTAATCACTTACCGGTAAAACGTAGGATATTTTCGTGTGATTTTTCTTACTACCTTTGTCCTTAAGGGTAGTTTAGGAATTTCATTATCGTTATATTATTTTACGTACTATAACTATACATCAAGTTTTTGGCGCCGTTGCCGGGGATTTGTGTTAAAAATTCCTTCGTTTGAATTTGTCGATCATGATTTGGAGAACCTTTCGTCTTCGAAAGTTATGTCTTTTAAAAAAAAATCAAAAATATAAAAAAATATAAAATAGAAAAGTAAAAAATATTTTTCTTTTTCTTTTTATTATAATTAGAAGTTTAATAAATAATATAAAAATACAAAAATATTTGCACTTCCGAATTTTTCGATTTTTATTTTGTTCTCCTAAATACTAAAATACACAAACAATTTAATTCTCTTACTAGAGAATTTGTGAATATTCCATTAATAAGTTCTCGAACTTAAGATTCAAAATTTACTGTCTTGTGTCACTTACGAAAAAGGCGCACCTCTTTTGTGAAATAAGCTATTAGGAGGGTTGTTCCATGGAACTACGACCCGAAGGGACAAACGTTTTTAAGGCGATTCGCTCCCACTACGTCCCCCGTTTGCAATTTTACTTAAGGGTGTTTACCCTAAAGTTTGTTGATTATTCGGTAAACAAAATATTGTTTTATATATATTTTTCTCTCCTCGTTTGTTTTGTTTAGTGCATGCGCACTAGAAATTCCAATTTTCCAAATAATTCAACCGTAACCATTCCGAGACGTCGAAATAAAAGACGTGCTCCAAACGTAGTCGAACCCGAGCTTCGTACTATCGTTGAAGTTGCACCAATGGCGGAACGTACAATGGAAGAGCTACTCCGTGCACCCACGGAAGGGTATGGAGAAGCTATCGTTTTACCAGAAATTAATGCGGATCACTTTGAAATCAAAACGAATTTGTTACAACTAGTTCAAGCTAGCCCGTTTCACGGTTATGAGAGGGAAAATCCCCACGCTCATATTAATAGTTTCAAAAGGATTACCTCGACTTTACGATTTAGAGATGTGCCGAACGATGTTATTAAGCTATTGACGTTTCCCATATTCATAGAGGGGGCCGTAAAGTTGGCACGAGAAAGAACCACCTATTCGATCTTGACTTGGAGGGATGCTGTAACAACTTCGTGAATCAAATTTTTTCCTCCCTCGAAAAACCATACTTAAAGAATGAAATTTCTCGTTTTACACAAAAATTCGAGGAGACTTTTAGTGAAGCATGGGAACGATTTAAGGAAATGCTTAGAGCTTGTCCCCACCACGGATTTACGGAGTTAACTCAAGTTGATACCTTCTATAACGGTTTAAACGAGAATGATCAAGACTCCTTAAATGCCGCGGCGGGTGGAAATCTTTTAAGTAAAACGACTAGAGAAGCTTTGAATATAATTGAAAACAAATCAAAAGTTCGTTATTCACGTAACAAATCGAATGTTTCTAGGATGAATACAACTTCTAGGAAGTGTTAGTTATGAGGAGGAGAGAATTGAAAAGCTTGCAGAACCAAATATTTGACTTAGTTGAAATTGTTTCTAGATAGTTTGTCACTCCCGCTCCGGTTAAAGCGGTTGAGGAAATATGTGTTACTTGTAGTGGGCCTCATGCTTGGTACAATTGTCCTAATACCGATAACAATCAAGCTAGTGTTTGTGCGGCAACGGGTTCTTACAATCAAGTTAACCCTCAAAACCGTGCTAGCAACTACATGGCACCACTAGGTTTTGCTCCGGTGCAAAATAATGGTCAAAATAGGTTTAATCAAAATCAAGGTCAAGGGAATAATTTTAATCGGGGAAATAATTTTCATGGTAATCAAGGTTTTCAAGCTTCAAATAATCATGCACCAAATTTTCAAAACCAAGGTCCAATTACTCATGCTCCGAATTTTCAAAATCAAGGATTTCAAAACCCACCTTTTCAAGCTCATAATAATCAAGTTCAACAAGGAATTCCAAATGAATTTTCAGCTTATGCAAAAGCTAATGAGTCATTAATGAGAAATTTGCAAAGTCAAATTAATGAATTAAGGGGGAATTTTAGTAAACAAGAAGAAAATCTTAGGAGAAATCTAGGAAACGATATGAGAAGTATTTTAGGAAGTTTCTTTCAAAACCAAGCCTCAACTTCGGGTACTCTTTCGAGTAATACCATTCCAAACCCGAAGGGTGAGATGAAAGCAATCACTACTCGAAGTGGTGTTGCTTATGAGGGACCCTCGATTCCTACTAATCCTTCTCCTAAAAAGGTAGTGGAACGAGAAACCGAGGAGACAACGGATAAGGAGCAAAATAATTTCCAAGGAAGTACCGCTCACATCCCACCTGTTAACTAGTTCGATTCTGAACCGATGTTCGAAGACTTTTACCTAAGCCGATTATTCCATTCCTCGCGAAGTAATGATAAAAAGTCGTGACAAGCTTCGAATCAAATAGAGAAGATCTTCCAAATCATTCAAGATTTGCGCTTCGGACTTTAGCTTCGCAGACGTTTACTTTTGATTGCCAGAATTTTATTTATTAAAATTAAAAAATTATTGTATTTTTTAAAAATTTTATAATAAATAAAATTTTTGCTCCTACGATTAAGAGTTTGCTCATGAATAAGGAAAAGTTGCTTGAATTAGCTAAGATACCGTTGAACGAGAATTGTTCGGCGATGCTCCTTAAAAAGCTTCCCGAAAAGCTTGGAGATCCCGGCAAGTTTCTTATTCCATGTGATTTCCCAAGAATGGATGTATGTCACGCCTTGGCCGATCTCGGCGCGAGCATAAATCTTATGCCCCTTTCTATTTGGAAAAAGTTATCCCTACCCGAACTTACCCCCACACGAATGACTTTAGAATTAGCGGATCGATCCATTACTCGTCCTAAAGGAGTCGCTGAAGACGTTTTTGTCAAAGTTGGGAGTTTTCACTTTCCTACCGATTTTGTTGTTGTTGATTTTGAAGCCGATCCTCGAGTTCCTCTCATTTTAGGAAGATCCTTTTTGAGGACCGGTCGTGCCTTAATTGATGTATACGAAGGAGAGCTTATCTTAAGGGACGGGGATGAACGATTAATTTTTCATGTTGATAAGCATCCTCAAAAGCATGCAAACGAGTCGATTAAAATGATTAATTTCATTGATTTCTCATGCGAGGATAGTTTTGGAGAAGTTTTAAGATTGAAAAAATCAAATCATTTCTTGAGTGGCAGTACCACTCCGCTTTCTGATTCTAGTCCTAGTCTTACATCTTTTGAGGGATAGTGATTCTCTCTTGAGGAGTTCGCCATTAACTCGCTGCTTCTTGGACCCATTTCCACGGAAATGCGGATGTTGATTTTGAGGCCGAACTTAGGAGAAAATTGATTATTGATTACCTCTGATCGTCAACAAATTTTTTCACAATGATAGATCCTAATTTGAGAGGTTCACCAATGAACCTGCTCAGGCTTGTTTACCTCTACCGGGAGATGACGATGATGACGAATCATTTATTAAGGAGGATGTTCAAGAAGAAAATTTTCAAGTTTATTCAAACCCTCTTTTTGAATTTGATGACAATTACAACTCTAGTAACATTAATCCTCTTTTTAAAGAGATATTAGAGGATGTCGAGAGCAAGGATTCTAATGTTTCTAATTTTGATGAGCCAGTTTTACTTAACACACCTCTTTTCGATGAGGATGAGTGTTTCGACCCAGGAGGCGATAATGATGAGATCGATGCTTTTCTAGCTATCAAAATTTCTACGTATATTGAGGAAGGATATTATGACTCGGATGGAGACGTATTCTATCTTGAGAGATTGCTTATTGATGACACCACCCATAATCTCTTTCCCGAGGTGTTATTCGATCATGAACCACAATGCTTTAAGGATGAATCCGAACTTGATACTTTGAAAAATATGGTTAAAGTTTTTGATCCCGGGATCTGGGAGAAAACTTTTTCTCCATCATGTGTGAGATTATCATCTAAGGACCACCATTATCTTTTCTTCACAATTGTTGTCCAAATCCTTTTTACTCATCATGTGAACTTTCTTTTCTCCTTCGGGAGTGAAGACACCATTTTTGACCCCGGCATCTTCGCTTTTCATTTTTCTTCTCAAGAGCCGGTGGAATTTTAAAAATTAAATGAAAGTTTGATTTTCCACTTGTTTCATCTCCAAGGACGAATGAATTCGGGGATCGAGTCAAGCTATGTGACTCGGTTACCAAAAACAAAGCGCTTCGTGGGAGGCACCCCATGCTTATCCATTTTTCTTCTTTCTTATTTCTAATGTGATGTGAGGAGGCTTGTACTCTTCCGATTCTTGTTGTTTGTGCTTGTGATTGTTTGTAGGATTAACCCAATATTTTTAAAGACTCTCGTGTTCGGTGTTTTGTCCCGGTCCACTCTAGCTTCCTAGCCTTTGCTTGCCATTAGTTTGGAAAATCCGATATCCTAGATTATTATCGACTAACATTTATCTTCTAGCATATTTGATAAACGGCTTAAGATTTTTGTGATACTTTCTCCATGCTCAGATTATGCATTCGACTTTTTGAGTTCTAGTATGGGGTTATAAGCCTTAGACTAGGAAACATTGAGGACAATGTTTAGTTTTAGTATGGGGTAGTATATCTTCGATATGATCTTACCTACCTTTGCCCGTTGTTCTCACGTACCCCGTTTTCCCACAAAAAATTTAAATTTTTAAGTCTTAATATCTAGTTTATTGTTCATATAAAAAAAGTTGAAAAATAGAAAATAGTTGACACGAATGTAGGTTTTCCGTTGGTGAGAACAAAAGTAAATTTTGACCCGACCGGTTTTATATCTTAGCTTTCTCCTTAACATATATAGATTGAATTTTGCTAATCTTTTATACAAGGAGCTATAAAACGCAAGTCTAGCTTAAAAAGTCAAGACTTTGCAAGTTCCCATAATTGATTTTAAATATGCGAAGATCGATTTATTAGAATTAAGATTGTTGCCAGTCTATGTGACTTGTTAAAGTGCCAATCTTAATTCGTTAGGCTAAGTATTCACGAGTTTCTTTATTAGAAATTTTAAATTGTGAAGAACAAGAGATGATAGAGTAGAGTATAAGTTTTGATGCTAAACATAGAATAGTTGGATTTCTTTAAGGCTCATAAAGGTTAATTGTGGCTTTTTGCTCCCATCAGCTTAATAAACGTTATATAAGTGTTAAATAAATAAAGTTTCTTTGGTTTTTGCGATTCTTAGTTTAGATCACTTCGTAGAGATTCCTTCTGGTGAAAGTAAGGTACACATCGAGGTTTTGTCAGTGTTGTGGGGAAATAGACTCCTGGACCATGGTCGGCTCGCATACCGATGTGGCAGTTGTTAAAAGACCACAGGACTTGAAATTTGGCTATAATAATAATAATTATGTAATAAACCGAAGCCGAAATAAGACTTCTGGATCATGGTCGGCTCGCATACCGATGTGACAGTCGTTTAAAGGGTGGAGGTAATAATAATAATAAAAACTGTGGGCTGATAAAAGTTTACTGCCTCTTGCCGGCTCACAACCGATGTGGCAGTCTTCTAAATAAGGCACATAGTAATAATAATCCGAGACTGATAAAAGTTTGCTGCATCTTGCCGGCTCACAACCGATGTTGCAGCCTTCTAAAAGGTCGAGGAATTCACCGAGGTCGAAATAAGACTCCTGGACCATGGTCGGCTCGCATACCGATGTGGCAGTTGTTTAAAGGACCGAGGTTTAATAATGTTGCTATAATAATAATAATAAGAAGAATAAAGCCAAATTTCGACTCCGGGGTTATCTAAATAAAGCCTCCGTCTCTGGACTCGTAGTTGAGTTGTTTCGAATGAAATAAAAAAGGATAAACCTTCACTAATCATGTGAACTTTAGAAACTTAAATTATTTTTTATTATTATTAGACTTTATTTTCACCACATCGTCTCTTTAGGAAAGGATTTCAAACTATTAATGGTCTAAACCGGGTTTACTTTATTAATAAGGACATAATTTATTTGTCACCAATAATAATAATAAAATCCTTAGAGGAAATTAGGAATAAGGGAGGAAAAGTAAGTACACAATTATGATTTTATAAGTTGTGTTGAGCGTCATAACTTGTATTTTACTATGATCTTTGTTTTTAAGCTTGGTTTGGAGAGGTGAAAGTCGAGGACGATAAATTTATCTATTTGGACACTTTTTGTGCTTTTTGTTCCGTGATCCTAAAAGTTATCAATGAATAATGAAAGCATTAGAGGAAATCGAATGATATTTGCTGACTTCCTTAAGGTAAGGTATGCAAATAAGATTATAGACGATATAAGTCGTGAGAGGCGATACTACGAGTGGGTTGCACAGAATAACGAATTTAATGATAACGGTATCTCACATGAATCAACAATGTATGATAACCCATGCAAGTATCACCATGAATACCCCTACTCATACTTTCCTCAGAAGAATAAAAGCATGCCAAAACCAGGGGATACTGAATTTAATAATGGGACATTCAAATTATAAAGACCATCTTATCCTGACTTCCCATAAACCCAAAACTTAGAAAACCACATACTAAGGACTATTCATTCAAAGAGTGGTTAAAAATTAAGTTGGGAAATACAAATGTTAGTAAGTCTATTAGGAATGAAGTTTATTAACGAATGGGTAATAGATAGTTTTGATGTTGAAGTCGACTTTGGAAAAACACGGGACGACCTATATTCAAGAAGGTTTGTTGTTACTAGGAAAAGTTTGCATAAATTGAACAGTTGGTAAACGAATATGATCTAAGAGTAGGAAGGAAAAGGTATGCCCTGGATTATGTGTGGGAGAAATGTGAAAAGTTTCATGATACAGCATACCCATGGCACGATGAAGGGTTCGAGGAAGAAGAACAATGGGAAAGTGGCATCGAGAAAACAGACTACAACCCACCGTTTGTCAAAAGTGAAACCTTTGAAGTCAAAGATACTCTTTCAAGTTTGAAAGAGTTGCGTTTGACTTCAAAGGTTTCACTTTTGACAAACGGTGGTTCGTAGTCTGTTTTCTCGATGCCACTTTCCCATCGCTCTTCTTCCTCGAACCCTTCATCGTGCCATGGGTATGTTGTATCATGAAACTTTTCACATTTCTCCCACACATCATCCAGGGCATACCTTTTCCTTCCTACTCTTAGATCATATTCGTTTACCAACTGTTCAAATTTTTATTGTCAAACAATTTTCCTTGTTTTAATTCATCAAACCTTCTTGAATATAGGTGTCCGTGTTTTCCAAAGTCGACTTCAACATCAAAACTATTTATTACCCATTCGTTAAGTACTTCATTCCTAATAGACTTACTAACATTTGTATGTCCCAACTTAATTTTTAACCACTCTTTGAATGAATAGTCCCTAGGTTGTGGTTTTCTAAGTTTTGGTTGTGGGAAGTCAGGAAAGTAGGTCTTTATATTTGAATGTCCTTTATTAAATTCAGTATCCCCTGGTTTTGGCATGCTTTTACTCTTCTGAGGAAAGTATGAGTAGGGGTATTCATGGTGATACTTGCATGGGTTATCATACATTGTTGATTCATGTGAGATACCGTTATCATTAAATTCGTTATTCTGTGCAAACCACATCTTGTCAGTATCGCCTCTCTCGACTTTATATCGTCTATATTAATATTATTGCATACCTTACCTAAGGAAGTCAGGCAAATATATTCGATTTCCTCTTATGATTTCATTATTTATTGAATAACTTTTAGGATCACGGAACACAAAAAGCACAAAAGTGTCCAAATAGATAATTTAATCGTCCTCGACTTTACCTCTACAAACCAAGCTTTAAAACAGATCATTGTAAATAAAGTTATGATGCCTAATCATTACTTATAAAAGCTAATTGTGTACTTACTTTTCCTTTCCTTATTCCTAATTTCCTCTAAGGATTTTATTATTATTATTGGTGACAAATAAATTATGTCCTTATTAATAAAGAACCGTTTTTAGACCATTAATAGTTTGAAATCCTTTCCTAAAGAGACGATGTGGTGAAAATAAAGTCCATATTAAGGTTCTAAATTCACATGATTTAGGGGTTATCCTTTTTATTTCATCCGAAACAACTCAACTACGAGTCCAGAGACGGAGGCTTTATTTAGATAACCCCGGAGTCGAAATTTGGCTTTATTCTTCTTTTTATTATTTTTTATAGCAACATTATTAAACCTCGGTCCTTTAAACAACTGCCACATCGGTATGCGTACATCCGACATGGTCTAGGGGTCTTATTTCGACCTCGGTGTAATTCTAGATTTTAGAAGGCTGCAACATCGGTTGTGAGCCGGCAAGATGCAGCAAACTTTTATCAGTCTTGGATTTTTATTACTATGTGCCTTATTTAGAAGACCGCCACATCGGTTGTGAGCCGGCAAGAGGCAGTAAACTTTTATAGCATTACAGTTTTTATTATTATTATATTACCTCACCTTTAATAAGACTGTCACATTGGTATGCGAGCCGACCATGATCCAGAAGTCTTATTTCGGCTTCGGTTTATTACATTATTATTATTATAGCCAAATTTCAAGTCCTGTGGTCTTTTAACAACTGCCACATCGGTATGCGAAGCCGACATGGTTCAGGAGTCTACTTTCCCTACAACATGACAAAACCTCGATGTGTACCTCTTTTAATTTCAACAGAAAGATCTCTATGAAGTGATCCTAAACTAAGAATCACAAAAACCAAAGGAAACTTTATTATTTAAAAAAAATTATTATAAAGTATATTAAGCTGGTGGTGACAAAAAGCCACATTAACCTTTTATGTGCCTTAAAGAAATCAAACTATGCTATTGTTTAGCATCAAACTTATACTTACTATTTCATCTCTTGTTCTTTACGATTTAAAAGTTCTAATAAAGAAACTCGTGAATACTTAGCCTAAGAATTAAATTGGCACTTTAACAAGTCACTTAGACGGGCAAAACAATTCTTTATTTTAATAAATTGATTACGCATTATTTAATATATCCAATTATGTGAACTTGCTAAGTCTTTCTTTTTAAGCTAGACTTGCGTTTTATAGCTCTTGTATAAAAGATTAGGCAAAATCAATCTTTATCTGTTTAAGGAGAAAGCTAAGATATAAAATCGGTCGTGTCAAAATTTATTTTTCATTCTCACCAACGGAAAGCCTACATTCGTGTCAACTATTTTCTATTTTTCAACTTTTTTTATATGAACAATTAACTAGATATTAAGACTTAAAAATTTAAAATTTTTGTGGGAAAACGGGGTACGTGAGAACAACGGGCAAAAGGTAGGTAAGATCATATCGAAGATATACTACCCCATACTAAAACTAAACATTGTCCTCAATGTTTCCTAGTCTAAGGCTTATAACCCCATACTAGAACTCAAAAAGTCGAATGCATAATCCGAGCATGGAGAAAGTATCACAAAAATCTTAAGCCGTTTATCAAATATGCTAGAAGATAAATGTTAGTCGATAATAATCTAGGATATCGGATTTCCCCAAACTAATGGCAAGCAAAGGCTAGGAAGCTCGAGTGGACCGGGACAAAACACCGAACACGAGAGTCTTTAAAAATTTTGGGTCAATCCTACAAACAATCACAAGCACAAACAACAAGAATCGGAAGAGTACAAGCCTCCTCACATCACATTAGAAATAAGAAAGAAGAAAAATGGATAAGCATGGGGTGCCTCCCACGAAGCGCTTTGTTTTGGTATACCGAGTATAATAGCTTGACTCGATCCCGAATTCTTGTCCTTGGTGATTGAAACAAGTGGAAAATCAACTTTCATTTAATTTTTAAATTTCCACGGCTCTTGAGAAGAAAAATGAAAAGCGAAGATGTCGGGGTCAAAAATGGTGTCTTCACTCCCGAAGGAGAAAAGAAAGTTCACATGATGAGTAAAAAGGATTTGGACAACAATTGTGAAGAAAAGATAATGGTGGTCCTTAGATGATAATATCACACATATGGAGAAAGTTTTCTCCAAGAGATCCGGGATTCAAAAACTTAACCATATTTTTCAAGTACAGTTCGGATTCATCCTTAAAGATTTGTCGTGGTTATGATCGAATAACACCTCGGAGAAGAGATTATGGGTGATGTCATCAATAAGCAATCTCTCAAGTTCAGAATACGTCTACATCGAGTAATATTTCCTTCCTCAATATACGTAGAAATTTGATAGCTAGAAAAAGCATCGATCTCAATCATTATTGCCTCATGGGTCGAAACATCATCTCATCGAAAAGAGGTGTGGTTAAGTAAAAAACTGGATCATCAAAATTAGAAACATTAGAATCCTTGCTCTCGACATCCTCTAATATCTCTTTAAAAAGAGGATTAATGTTACTAGAGTTGTAATTGTCATCAAATTCAAAAAGAGGGTTTGAATAAACTTGAAAATTTTCTTCTTGAACATCCTCCTTAATAAATGATTCGTCATCATCGTCATCTCCCGGTAGAGGTAAACAAGCTGGAGCAGGTTCATTGGTGAACCTCTCAGAATTAGGATCAATCATAGGTGAAAAATTTGTTGACGGATCATGGTTAAGCAATAATTCAATTTCTCTAAGTTCGGCTTCAAAATCAACATCCTCATTTCCCGGTGGAAATGGGTCAAGAAGAGCGAGTTAATTGGCGAACTCCTCAAGAAGAGAATCACTAGTCTCAAAAGATGTAAGACTAGGACTAGAATCAGAAAGCGGAGTGGTACTGCCACTCAAGAAATGATTTGATTTTTTCAATCTTAAAACTTCTCCAAACTAATCTCGCTTCATGAGAAATCAATGAAAATTAATCATTTTATGACTCAGTTTTGCATGCTTTTGAGGATGCTTTATCAACATGAAAATTTAATTCGTTCATCCCATCCTTAAGATTTAAGCTCTCTTCGTTATACATCAATTTAAGGCTCGGCCGGGGTCCCTCAAAAAGGATCTTCCTAAAATGAGAGGAACTCGAGGATCGGCTTCAAAATCAACAACAAAATCGGTAGGAAAGGAAAAATCCCACTGATAAAAACGTCTTCAGCGACTCCTTTAGGATGAGTAATAGATCGATCCGATAATTCTAAAGTCATTCGTGTGGGGGTAAGTTCGGGTAAGGATAAATTTTTCTAAAAGGAAAGGGGCATAAGATTTATGCTCGCGCCAAGATCGGCCAAGGCGTGACATATATCAATTCCCGAGAAATTACATGGAATAAGAAACTTTCGGGATTCTCCAGCTTTTCGGGATGATTTTTTTAGGAGCATCGCCGTGCAATTCTGTTTTCAACAGTTTAGCTAGCTAATTCAAGCAACTTTTCCTTATTCATGAGCAAACTCTTAATCATAGGAGCAAATCTTGGCATCAAAAGTAAAGCATCCGCGAAGCTAATGTCGAAGCGCAAATCTTGAAAGATTTGAAAGATCTTCTCCATTTGATTCGAAGCTTTGTCACGGGACTTTTGATCATTACGTCGCGAAGGATATGGAATATTCGGCTTAGGTAAAGTCTTCGGAACATCGGGTTCCAGAATCGGAATGGGGTTAACCGGAGGTGGGATGTGAGCGGTACTTCCTTGGAAATTATTTTGCTCCTTATCCGTTGTCTCCTTGGTTTCTCGTTCCACTACCTTTTTAGGAGAAGGATTAGTAGGAATCGAGGGTCCCTCGTAAGCAACACCACTTCGAGTAGTGATTGCTTTCATCTCACCCTTCGGGTTTGGAATGGTATTACTCGAAAGAGTACCCGAAGTTGAGGCTGGGTTTTGAAATAAATTTCCTAAATATTCTCATATCGTTTCCTTAGTGTTCTCCTAAGGATTTTATTCTTGTTTACTAAAATACCCCCTTACTTATTATTTCGACTTTGCAAATTTTCATTAATGACTCATTAGTTTTTGATATGCTGAAATTCATTTGGAATTCGTGTTGTAACTTGATTTTTATGGCTTGAAAAGGTTGGGGTTTTTGAAATCCTGGATTTTGAAAATTCGGAGCATGAGTAATTGGACTTGGTTTGGAAAAATTTGGTGTGTTGATTTTTGAAGCTTGAAACCTTGATTACATGAAAATTATTTCCCCGATTAAAATTATTTCCTTGACCTTGATTTTGATTAAACCTATTTTGACCATTGTTTTGCACCGGAGCAAAACCAGGTGGTGCCATATAGTTGCTAGCACGGTTTTGAGGGTTTACTTGATTGTAAGAACCCATTGCCGCATAAACACTTGATTGATAGTGTATCGGTATTAGGACAATTGTACCAAGCATGAGGCCCACTACAAGTAACACAAATTTCCTCAACCGCTATAACCGGAGCGGGAGTGACAACTTTCTTAGAAACAATTTCAACTAAGGTCAGAATTTGGTCTGCAAGCTTATCAATTCTCTCATCCGTCTTACTAACACTTTCCCTAGAAGTGTTTTCTATCCTATGATACATTCGATTTGTTACTTGTATAACGAACTTTGCATTTGTTTTCAATTATATTCCAAAGCTCAATAGTCGTTTTTACTTAAAAGATTTCAACCGGGTTTTTTTTCGCGGGCATTTAAGGAAGTCTGATCAATCTAGTTTAAACCGTTATAGAAGTATCAACTTGAGGTTAACTCCGTAATCAGTGGGTGGGGACAAGCTCTAAGATTTTCCTTAAATCGTTCCCATGCTTCACTAAAAGTCTCCTTGAATTTTTGTGTAAAACGAGAAATTTCATTCTTTAAGTGAGTGGTTTTCGAGGGAGGGAAAAATTGATTCACGAATTTGGTTACGAGATCCTCCCAAGTCAAGATCGAATTAGGTGGTTCTTTCTCGTACCAAACTTTAGCGGCCCCCTCGAGTGAATATGGAAACATCATTAGCTTAATAACATCGTTGAACAATCTCGAGGTAATCGTTAAAGTCGAGGTAATCTTTTGAACTATAATATGAGCGTGGGATTTCCCTTCTCATAAACCGTGATTGATGAAGGGCTAGCTTGAAACTAGTTTGTGTAGCAAATGTTTGATTTTAAAGTGATCGCATTAATTTCTTGGTTAAAACGATCGCTTCTCCTACCCTTTCCGTAGGTGTACGAAGTAGCTCTTCATTGTTAGTTTCCGCATTGGTGCAACTTCAACGATAGTACGAAGTCGCAGGTATCGATTCCGAATCCGTATAGAGTGGAGCAGTCTTTTTATTTCGACTCGTCTCTCGGAATGGTTACGGGTGAATTATTTGGAAAATTGGAATTTCTAGTGCGCATGCACTATACCAACAAAGACGAGAGGAAAAATATATATATAAAATATTTTAGTTTTTACCGAATAATCAACAAATTAGGGTAACTCCCTTAAGTAAAAAATTGCATAGGGGGACGTTTTAGTCGGGATAGCGAATCGCCTTAAAAACGTTTGTCCATTCGGGTCGTAGTTCCGTGGAAACAACCCTCCTAATAGCTTATTCACAAAAGAGGTGCGCCTTTTCGTAAGTGACACAAGATGGTAAATTTTGAATCTTAAGTTCGGGAACTTATTAATGGAATATTCACAAATTCTCTAGTAAGAGAATTAAATTGCTTGTGTATTTTAGTATTTAAGAGAAACAAAATTTAAAATCGAAAAAATTTCGGAGAGCAAATATTTTTATGTTTTTATATTATTTATTAAACTTTTCTTATAATAAAAAAGAAAAAGAAAAAATATTTTTTGTACTTTTTAAATTTTAATATTTTTTTGTATTTTTTTTTCAAAAGAGTAACTTTCGAAGACGAATAGTTCTTAAATCCGACGCTCGGACAAATTCAAACGAAGGAATCTTCAACACAAATCCCTGGCAACGGCGCCAAAAACTTGATGTATAGTTATAGTACGTATAATAATATAACGATGATAAAATTCCTAAACTACCCTTGAGGACAAAGGTAGTAAGAAAAATCACACGAAAATATCCTACGTTTTAAGGTATGCCCTGCTTCGCTCACCGCGGTCGTGTTTTTCCCAAAATGCCCTTATGATCCAATTGAGACCCTCGCCTTTATATGGATAACACACCATGGAATTTGAATTGGTTCGAAGATTATTGTTTCTAAAATCCTAAATAGTGACGCAAATAAAGAACAATAAAAACTAAACTACGAAACAACGTTACCGGTATTAAGAAAAACGCGGTGGGAAAAATAAGAAGTACATATAAAATTAAACCCTAATGATTCTTCATCAACTTTCTCAATCCTAATTAACTAGATAATATGTTAAAGTAAGGGAAATACTAAAACGAGGGTGATTAAAGCTAAAAAATCTAATAACGAAGGAATAACGGAACTTGTGAACGAAATCTCGTTCTTTTTAAACAAAAGCTAACTTTCAAAAATATTAACCCTCGAAAGAAATTTCAAACCATACGCCTAGACTATGATAATAAGAAAATCTATTTTAAAAATATTCATTTTTGTTTTTAATTATTCTTCTATTTTTTATGATTTTTTAAAGTCTTTTACAAACCATTAATTCACGAAAATTCATAAAACTCCTCTCTACTGCTATCTATAACTCCACTCCTTCAAAAAAATTTTCGCTAAAGTAGCTAACGATAAGAGGAATGCAGAATAAATGAAAAATCCTAAAGTGCTAACTACTAAGCGGGGCGACGGAAAATAAATCAACGCCACTCCGTAAACGTGCCTCTCTTCTGTCAATCTCTACAATCACAAAGTTCTTAAAGTAATTAACGTACGCGCACCACCAGAGACGCTAAATCTCGTCTCACCCAATCGGCCGACATTCGCGCTTCGTGTGTTGTGTTAGTGCCGTCGTGTATGTAATCAGGCTTGCAGCGCTCGGCGCTTGAGGTGGTGGGTTTGCGTCCTGATCTCAACCCACACACCTCGCCCACACTATCTCTCCCCTCCTGTCTCCTCTTGTGTATATATGAGTATTGCTACTCTGACCAACCTCTAGAGATCTACAGCAAAAGTCAGAACTGTTCAGGTATACAGAGCAGATCACTCAGTAATAAAAGACTCCTCAAATCGAAGTCGCTTGCAGTCTTCGAAGATCAATCAATTCACACGTCGCTGAGTGACATCTTCTAACAAAATAGGCTTCCACTAATATAAACCGCACAGCTATGCCTCTTCTCTTCATGATTACTAATAACTAGACTCTCCTCTCTATCCACATATAATCAGACTCATTAACACTTCGATCTATCTACTCGTATAGATCGTGCTCGCAAGCTCACTCGTCCGAGCTCAGCATAAGAAACTGATGCTCATCGATGACTAACCTCTCTAAGAGTGCTAGCTTGCAGTGACAGATCATAGTTATGTGTCACTCTGTTGTTAACTCTTAATTCGAAGGAAAAAAAAGAGACGACGGTTCAATATGCGCAGAAATACCAGCGAAGAATATGAAGACTCATAGTTGTGTATCAGATCTAGAGTATAACGTGTGTTAGTATGTGCAGTCTGCGCCTGGTTCATGGAGAACATTTGCTGCTCGGATAGAGTATTGGTTAGCGCATACCATGCGAGTTAATCTCTCGGTCTTAATGTGTGTAATAACTGTCTGCTAGATTCTAGTCTCTCTATATAAGATCGTAGATGACATATGCTATAAGTCTGATGATGAATCTGCGTTCTGGGAAGCTATATTTGTAGGTTGTAGCATGAATTGAACACTTGAACGCATATGAAAGTTGAAGAGACAGATCGACTAGTGAGTAAGATGTACGTGCGCGTGCTCTAAAGACTATGCCTGTATAACTACATAAGTGTCGCGAGCATATGATTTCTCTGTATAATGTACCACCCATGTGAAGCGTAGCCCTCACAACATCTCTACCCTTCACATTCGAGAGATCGATCATTTCTCCTCTATGAATCTATACCTCACATCCTATCGATCTGTCCTTGCACACCCGCCGCTCCATTACATATTGCACTTCACTCTCACAGAAGAATCCATCCTGATATCTTACTCGCTGTAGATCAATCCTCCACACCCTCCTTATCACCCGCAGTGCTGCGTAGAGATCCCCAACGGCTAACCAAACATGTCATTAAGGCAACTTTAAGCTAAAGGATCTTATGGACTTTGGCTTATACCAACTTAACCTTGGACCTATTAGCCTATTTATAAAAACTTTTTTTGAAAACTATTTTGAAATCATAATGATCATAATGAAAAAGTAGTTGAAAAGGCTGATGAAAATTCATTTTATCTACTTGTGGTTATTTGAATATAAAAAGACAATAGTGCTACTTTTAGACTTAAAAAATACAGATAAGCAAATATGCTCTTTAACTAAAATAAGTCTAATCTATTCTGAATGACTAAAATCTATTTGTGCATAAAAAATCAAAACCTAAAAACTTCTTTTACCCTCTGAAAATTAATCTAGAAAAAGAAACACTTTTGCTATTCCTATGCTGATGCAGTTTGCAATTTAATGACCAAAACTTTAAACTACCAAGTGCAGGTTAAAATCTTTATTTCTACAACTTTAAAATACTAAAATGAGTGCAAATTGAGAGACTAATTCAGCTAGAAACAATTCAAGCTAAAAAACATAGGATGGAACTATTACTAACAGTTTCTAACTACTATGCTAAAAATCATACTTAAACTGACAAACTCTATTTAAAAACCTTACAAACCTATCTTATAAACTCTAATTGGATTTAAAGATCAAATTAAAGGACTATTAACCTTTGTCAGAAAATGACTTAACTTAGTTAGTGTCGTCTAATGCCATATCTCACCCCTTAAACTTTTCTCAAATTCATTATAAGCTTATGAAATTCAGAAAAATAAAGCTTAAATTAAGATGATACCAGATGATAACAAGCTATTTAAACAGAACTAATAAGCAGATTTAAGCATCTAATAAGCAGGGACAAATAAGCTAAGAATCTAAGCTAATTTTTTTGGTATTTTTTGACAAATTTTTGACAAGATTTGAAAAGTGATTTCAACTAACAAACAAAACATATTAAGCATAAAACATTATTATTAAGCAATCAATGAGCTTCACATAAATAGAAATAAGCAGTAAAATAAAGCTATAATAAACTAATTTGCAGATTTAAAGCTAGAAATGAAAAGGATGACTTAGAATAGCCTGTGCTCTAAACAAGGTTATCAAATGCTCTTATGAGGCTAATCAACAAGCTTTAGCTTATCTTAGATAGCTAGTGAGGTCCTGGAAAACCCATCATGTCTGGTTTCCCTTCAAGATATAGCTGAGGTATTGTGATTGTGGATATGGAATTAAGATAAGCTTATTTAAGCTTTAAGGAGCTTAAATGAGAGCGTAGTTATTTAGAGTGGAAATGACATCTTATTAAGAGATATATGACATTTAGAACGCTTTTTTAATAAATATTATTTATAAGAGAAAAACTTGAAATGATAATTAGCACTATGAAAATTAAGATTTTATTGATTTTTAAACACGGATTACAAGCTAATTGAAAAGAGAATTACATTGATTTAGAAAACATAATAAGCTAAATGACTTTAAAGAGAAAATTACATTTAAAAGCTAAATTAAATTCTACACTAAGCTACACTAGATATCCCTTGTGAGTGAAGGTGGCCTCCTATTTATAGCAGGAGAAAGAAGCTTCTAGGTCCTCAAAGATGCTCCCCTTGGTCTTGATCTTGGCCCTCGAATTCTTTCAATCGTTGGATCCTCAAATGTGACCGTTGGATTGGAATGTGTTAGGATTTATGTTTTCCTAAGTTAGTACCGACAGTACAAATAGTTAGTACTGATAGTTATAGTTAGTACCGACAGTACAAAATGTAAGTACTGCTCAAATAGTTAGTACTGTTAGTAGAAAATAGTTAGTACCGTTTAAGAGATATGTATGAGATATTCTAGGAAAAGATATGTATGCGATTTGTAAGCCTGTTAGGGTTTATCCTTAGTCTATAAAAGGATCCCTCTTGGCATAGTTAGTGAAACGACCAAAAAAGATATCTCATAGCAATATCATATCTCAATAGTTAGTAATCTGTAATCATTCAAAAGCAGATTAATAGAAGTTATTATTTAGTTATTCATTGTTTTTCTTAGTACTTGTGTTAAGATTCCGCATTAACACATAGTATTCATAATCAGTGTTTCTGTATAGACAATTGTATTTATACATATTGGCTATCATCCTTAATAGGCTGCAAAGATCTATTCAGTAAGGGACTCGCAAGTGGTATCAGAGCGGGTGGCTCTCGATATCTAGGATCTACAAGGTTTTATGGGAAGAACGAAGAAGAAACCCTAAAAACATTTCTAAGTTCGAATTTTTCTGGGCAGCCATGGTAAAACGGTCATAACTCATTCGTTAACAGTTGGATCATCACGAAATTTAAATTAAAGGTTCTACACACATATATCTACAATCTGACTGGAGCGATCATCAAGATAAGCATTTGATAAAAAGTTATGCTATGATGAATTTGGCTGCAGAAAAGGTATTATTTTTAAGTTTTGTTTTGTGATTCAAGAATGAAGTCTTGCAGCTCCTTCGTAATATGTTATGAAGATGGATAGTTGTCCGCATTGCTGCTTAATTACATATGGTAATATAACGGAGTGAGTATTATTTTTGTTTCGACTGGCTTTGGTGAGGAGGTCGACGTACGTGACCATTAATGAACCTACTGATGATGTAGTAAGTATGACTTGGAGGAACTTGTTCGACATGTTATTGCAAGTCGAATAGTTTCATGATTCGCTTTCTGAAGCACGCATATTAATGAACATGATATTGTGTGATTGTGAAAGAGTACAAGCTGCCAAGGATTCACGTTGTCTTCACTTAGTACTCTCGTATTATTTTAGTTCCGCCAGAAGAAACTGAGTTAGTACTGCTGCTGTTGGTTTGTACTGTTGGTTAGTGACAGGACAGAAACTGCGACGACTCAGTGACAGAAAATTATGTCACTAAAGCTTGGGAGGAAGGAGCAATTGGATTAGTGACAGTTTTTGCAACAGTGTTGTGACAGCTTAGTGACTACTTTGTGACAGTTTTGGGACAGAAAGTTGGTCACTAAAATGGCAGTTTTTAAGTTTGTACCGTTTGATAGTACCGCTTGCTTTGTCCGATATAACTAGTATGTACCGCTAGTGTTGACAGATATCGGACGACACACACTTTTGGACGTGTTTGGATCTCGGACGATGATGTGGATAAAGGCTCGTATTGGTGATTATTTTTTTGATGACATTTGGTGCAATAGTCTTTGAAACGGGTATGCACATTCGGTGCAGCGGATTTCGTTCAAATATGCGACAAGGACACTCTTTTGATGGACATAAGTTGATGGACACTTAAGATTGCAGGCATTGTGCCGCCTACGTATTTGATAAATTGACTATTTCATTTTGCAGAATTACGTGAACATGGGCTACTTTCTATTAGGTAACAGTTGATCGCGTGTTAACGAAAGTTTGAACAGATTGTGGACGGGTTGTTACAGTCTTTGTTAGAGTCGTAGATACAACTAAAGCTGATAATTGTTGTGGTCACGTAAAGTATGGATGATGGTAGGCACCTAGAAGAAAGTCTACAAAGTTGTAAAAGCTCTCTATGGGCTACATCAAGCTCCCAGAGCCTGGTATGCTACTTTATCTACTTTCTTGTTGAAGAATGGATACAGAAGAGGAACCATTGACAAAACTCTCTTCATAAAGAAGGATAAACATGATATCATACTAGTTCAAGTCTATGTGGATGATATCATCTTTGGTTCAATAAAGAAATCTTGGTGTGACGAATTTAAGGCATTAATGAAGAGTAGATTTTAGACGAGTTCAATGGGAGAGCTTACTTTCTTTCTTGGATTACAAGTTAAACAAAAAGAAGATGGTATCTTTATTAGTCAGGATAAGTATGTTGCAGAAATCCTGAAGAAGTTTGACTTTGCAAATGTTAAGACTACTAGTACACCTATTGAGACTCAGAAGCCTTTAGTCAAGGATGAGGAAGCCAGTGATGTGGATGTACATCTCTATAGGTCTATGATTGGCTCTTTAATGTACTTGACTGCTTCTAGGCCTGATATTATGTTTGCAGTCTATGCTTGTTCTAGGTTTCAGGTCACTCCAAAGTCCTCCTATCTAAGTGCTGTCAAGAGAATTTTTATGTATCTAAAGGGCAAACCCAAACTGGGTCTTTGGTATCCTAGAGAGTCCTTATTTGACCTGGAATCCTACTCAAATAGTGACTATGCTAGAGCAAATCTTGACAGGAAATCCACAATAGGAGGGTGTCAATTTCTTGGCAATGCAAAAAGCAGACCATTGTAGCTACTTCTACTACAGAGGCAGAATATGTTGCTGCTGCAAGCTGTTGTGGGCAGGTTTTGTGGATTCAAAATCAAATGTTAGACTATGGGTTCAACTTCATAAACACAAAGATCTACATTGATAATGAAAGCACCATTTGCATTGTAAAGAATCCAGTATATCATTCCAAAACAAAGCACATTGCTATTAGGCACCACTTCATAAGAGATGCTTATGAGAAGAAACTTATTCAGGTGCTTAAAATCCACACTGATGACAATGTAGCTGATCTACTAACCAAGGCATTTGATGTTAGCAGGTTCCAGTTCTTGGTTGTTTCTATTGGGATGATAAATCCATAAGCTGCATTGGTTAAAGGGAGGCAATATGCTGTGTTGTATAGTTTGTATGAAGAAACATGTTAACCATAGGTGATGCATTTCCAGAGGTTTGATAGGATTTAGAGAGTCATTGAGAAGAGTTATTGATGGTACTGAAGCACTCCTGATACCTACATTGTTCATTCTTTGGTTGGACACAGTTAGTACCGACAGTGCAAAGTTAGTACCGCTGGGCAAAGTTTGTACCGCTATAGAGACGTTGAAGAAAAATACCGCCAAGGGTACAAAGTGTAAATTGAAACGGTTTCCTTGAAATTAGGTCTCCTAAACCTATATAAACCCATCTCAATTGCACAGTTCCTTACGCAATCTCTCTCAAATACTTTCCTATATACAAGCCCTAATATCTCTCTTAACGACGATCACTCTTTCGACTACAATGGCTGTTCTTGATTCATGTCCTAAGCACAACATGGTCGCGTATCTGGAGAAGTCTGAAGGGAATGCAGAGTTTCACGAGATCATTGATTTTCTTACCACACCTCATCACCAAGACCGCACCGTCGTCAAGTGCTGCATCGTAAGCCTTGAGGACAAGGCTCGTTTAACGGGGGAAGTCTATAACACCCCGTGTTTTCAAGTCATTGACGACGTCGATAAATCTACTATTTATTTTTAGTGTCGTACGCGTTTGCTTGTAATTTCATGTATTAAGTAAAATCGCGTAAGCTAAAAATTAGCGTTCAATGTAAACGGGCATCAAACAACTAAATGTTTACATCAAGCAAGGGTTAAGTAATTATTTTGAGGATAATTATTAACATTGTTCAATTTATTTTATTGGTTACGTAAAGTGTATATGTTTCGCGATAAATTGTGTTTAGGCATACCCGGAACCACATTTATTAATCTACGCTTCAACAAATACCCACGATTGTACCCAATACCCAAAGTTTTATTGAACTTTACCCAAGTAAATGTTGTTAGTCACTTTGTACATTAGAAAATAAAGCAATACACAAATACTTGCAAGTAAACATCTTTTATGAAAAACTACAAGTTGTAACTAGTATAATTTTTACTAGATAATGTGTTATATAACAAAAGACTTCTAGAAACTTTTTCCCTCCTCATATCCACGGCAACAACAACATTGGAGACATAGAGCACACATTTTCTTTACAACTTGGCTTTGTACATCTCCTAGCTCATTAAACATAGCCATATTATGTTTCTTTGACCAAAGACAAGACCACAACTCTCCTTAAGACCCTCATCTTGTTTTTGAATACTATTGCATCTTTTTGACCATGTAATATCTCATATATACTAGTATGCAAGTGGTAAGAAACACATACAACACAAAACACTTAGTAAAAATCAACTTTCTTTTCCCTTTTGCCCTTGTACAACCCACGGCTCAAAACTCCTCAATTAAACAAACCATACAAAATTTTCTACAACCCATACACACATACACACATCGTTCCTAAGATATTCTAAGATTTTTCCAAGCATTGGTTAACCATTTTCAAGTATTTATCAAGAAAAGGAAAGCTAGGGTTTTATATGGAAAACTAGGGTTTTCTTGGTTGCTAGCTTTGGTTTTAAGTCTAAGCAAGGGTTTAGCTCTTATTTCTCAACATCATCATTCATCATTAAGGTTATCTAGCACCTTTATCTTTTCATTTCATGAGTTTTTATGCATATGTTAGTCTTTATAGCAAAATCACCATTTAGGACTTTTTAACATGTAAAAAGGATTTTTACTTATAATTATGGATTTGTTCACTTTTAAATTTGTTATGATGTTAATGAGATCATGTTAAAATGGATGTAAAAGGATTGTACCATGTTGTTTTGGTGTAAAAATGGATAAATACAAATTAGGGTTTATAAAGTTTACTTAATATGTTACAAGTAAAAGAAATGCAAATGACATGTTAATCTTGTTTATGGACTTTTAGTGATGTTATATGAACACTAAAATAAGGTTATAATGGAAGTATAAGTGATGAACAACCTTGGTTAAGCTTAAAAAGTGTTAATGAAAGATTAGGGTTTTTAATGATTTACATGAAAGCTACAAGTAAATGTGTATAATCAACTTGTTAAACTTGTTAATCTTGGTAATTTGGACATATGAGGAAAATGATGGACTAATGTACCTTATTATATGTAAGACACATAATATATATATAGTATAAAAGACTTATGGTAAAGTTACAAAAGTTGAAAAGTATAAAAACAAAGTTTACATATGGAATCAAGAAAGTTTTAAGAATGTCATCCACAACATTCTGCCAAAAAAATTTTCGAATATTGAGCATATCCATTTAATATTTTTTATAAAAAAAAAAAAAAAATAATTACGTCTCCCCTTGATGGTTTCCAAAAAGCTAAGATAATTTTAAAAATATGGATAAATAACGAAAAATAGATACGATAATAATACAATTTACGTTTATACGGGGGGGTTTTATAAAAAACTTTTTTTATAATAAGTACTATTCATGACCAGAATACTTTTTATTTTTTTGTTAAACCTCATAAAATCAATAGAACTTTCAATTTTACGAGAACGTGCACGGGAAAGGGATCGCTTATAAAACGGAGCTTTTAACGAATTAAGATACGACATTTACGAGTTTCGCTTAATTGAAAAGTAAAAAAACGAGTTTATAGCTTGTTGGTTGAAAACAGTAAAAAACCACCTATTCATCACAGGTAATGTTGAAAAAATTAAAATGTAATATTTTGTTCACTTCCTCTTAGTACGAAAGCAAGTTTTTTGGGCATAAGAAACGTCAAAATTAGGGGACTTAAAAACGCAAAAAGTTATGCTATAATTTACTAAAACGTCTAATTATAAAGTTTTTTAACTTATCAGAAACACAATTTTACCAAAAATTCAATTAGTGGTGATTGAACTATATAGGGGGGACCTATATGTGGGTTATTAGTTAAGCAAAGTGCTATTTTACTAGGGGTGTTTTCATAATGAGGCCTCTTCGGGGGGGACGTTATCGACCAAGTTGTTTGGATTACGATTTAAAGTGTTCCTAGTTCCTCATATCGTTCACTACATGAACCTCTTAAATTATGATTAGGCCCGAACGGATAGTATGAATGATTAAATCTTAACAGAGGTATTATATATTGATACTTGGTTAATCGAAAGTACAGGGTTACTTATACGACCTTAATTTAATAATAGGTTGAATCTGACAAATTTGCGTGACGCATTATCTTGTGGGATATTCATGACATACGCTCCACTCAAGTGAGTTTTCATAGCCCACGTTTTACATGCTTTTTGTTTTATAAGTTTTTGGGGTGAGAAAAAACATTGCAATGTTTTACAACTGGACACAAGTAGATACTTTTATATTATGATTACGTGTTTCCTAAGTAGCCGACTAAACCCCAATATCGAAAGCTCCCTTTATCTTGGATGTCAGTTACTGGATTGTTGAGCGCGTAAATGTTATGAATTGGATCTTTTAGGATTGAAATCCCCCGTCCTCGTGTGATTTAGCTATCACTAGGGAAAAAAACGGAAACGTTTACCATGTCGGTATATTCGGATGTTGCAGGTTAGACACTATTCACCCCGGGCAATGTAGGCCTTTTATATGGTATTCCATTTTATGTCCGAGCTTCGGTTGTCATTGAGCTTAGGGCAACGTTTAATTACATTTATTATGATGGTCTGCATTGTTTTTCATTATCATACACTTGGGAAATCTTGGGTACTACAATATTACGGATTCTTATCAAACCTATGAATTTCCTCCAAATAACCATTATTGTTGATGTTTTAAAGCAATGTTTTTTTCAGGGGATCAAGTAGGCACGAGGGTGCAAGGGATACATAAGGTGGTTTTGTTTTTGATATTCATGCCATTAAGATTTGTCGCATTACAATTTTTGTATAACTGTTAAGGGGGCTAGAAATCTTTGTATTTTGAAACAAGTGGAACAAGTGAAAGCTTTCGGGTTTATGTAACAAAATTCTTTGTTAAATCCAAATGGAATGAGTTTTATAATGATTTTTGGTCGGTTTCTATATTCATCTTGTGTTATTGATCTATAAAGTAAACACGCCCCGGGACCCTTATTGCCGCTGCGACCCTTATTTGGGGTGTTACAATCTAGTAGCAAAAATGTGTTATTGTGCCTGAAAAGTCTTTTTTCCTTTGCTTTCTTATGTTTTTGTAAAAAAATTTTTAGTGTGATGGAAATGTGATATCATATTATCATTAACGAAACTGCTTTCAAGATTTTCAATTTCATTGTTCAAACAAAAGTTGTAAAAATCCTAGGCTACCTTAAAAAACTTTTTAGAATTTTGACGATACCAAGTTTCTTAATCATTTACATCAAAAATCAATGTTAGAAAAAAATATAAATTTTTTGATTCTTAGCAAAACATATAACTGCAGATGCAATATTTTTACCATAATTCATACCAAGCAGTTGGTTTTGTAACTTAAACATTTGCAAGTTGGGTTATGTATTTTAACAGAGACTTCCATTAAGGGGAAAAATAAGATTTATAAAAAGAAAGGCTATCAGACAAGATTTTCTCTATCCAATCACTGAACGGTTTTCAAAAAATTTAGTATTTGTGAGGAACAAGCAAGACTGCCCTCATCATTTAAAATTGGTTGGATCTTCTTCCTCACAGATGATTTGGTTCTTACTTTTGTCTGTGCCATTCTACCTTTGGCACGTATTTATCTTTTATTATTGACTATTTTGATCTTTTAGTAGACCAAAAATGCTCAATATAAGAGTTCCATAGATCAGTTTCGACTTAAGTTTAGGGCCTATTCTGATAGGGCTTTGCATTCGTAAGGTCTCTATCTCATCATAATCTATCATGCTATTTGGATTTTTCCAAATGAATGCGGGACCCATGTTGTTGTGTCCTTCGAACAAATTTTTAGGAGCCTACATGATATGTTTATTTGTTGATGTCGATTGATGAAATTGAGGTTTGTGTTTTATAATTTTAGTGTGATTAGGAAAGTATTAATAAAGTATATGGTGTGATCGTATGCAATTAAATAGGTAATAAAGGAAACCTATACGTGAAGTTTTCATTTTATAGTCAAAGAATACCCTCAGCAGTTGTAATTCCAATGGTAACCTAGCAGTACTAAGTAGCCTGGCAGCACTAACTTTTGCCTAGTAGTACTAACTTTTGCCCAGCAGTACTAAGTAATGCCCAACAACATTAACTTTTTAGTTACTAATTTTAACTTCAATTTCATCCTTAGCAGCTTTTGCACTCCATTCCAACCATCCTTTATGTGTAATCCATTGCATTTTAACATAATTAACCTCCCTTAATCAATACTTCAGGGGTTAAGCATTCCAATACTTGCAATCAGATATTGAAAATCTTGTCTACACTCAAATGCCTTTGTGAGTAGAAATCTGCAACTTTGTGACCTAGTGTGAATCTTGAATCACTTGAATTATATCTGTCATATGAATCCCTAATGAAGTGATGTCTAATATCAATGTGCTTAGTCTTTGAGTGAAACACTGGATTCTTAACTATGCAGATGGTGCTTTCATTGTCAAAGAAAATCTTGGTGTTCGTAAAGTTATATCCATAATCAAGCAATTGATTTTGGATCTATAACACTTGTCCACAGTAATTTGATGCAGCTACATACTCTGCTTCAGTAGTAGAGTTGGCAACTACAGGTTTGTTCTTGATTGCCATGAAATCAATCTGCTTCTAAGAAATTGTCAACCTTCTGTTGTGGATTTCCTGTATAAACTTGCACTAGCATAGTCACTGTCAGTATAAGCTTCCAAATCAAATGGTGAGTCCTTAGGATACCAAAGGCCCAATTTAGGTTGACCTTTCAAGTTCTAGATTCTTTCACAGCATGAAGGATGCGAAACTTTAGGTGTGATTAATATCTTGCACAAGACATTACAACATAAATTATATTAGGGCCTTGAAGATGTTAGAATTCACAATCAACTGAGCCAATCAATTTGATCTTTATAGTGGAACATTAACATCTTTAACTTTTTCATCCTTCATCAAAGGCTTTGAGGTCTCCATAGATGTACTTGCTGTCTTTACAGTTAAAAAGCAAACTTCTTCAAAATTTCATCCACATACTATGACTTGATGATGTAAAATTCCATTATCTTTTCTGTGCACTTATAGTCATATAGAGAAAGTAAGCTCACACATAGAGACTCATTGGAACTTCTTATGCATTAATTTTTCTCAAAATCAATGCATAAACTCTTCTTATGTAGGATCTAAATATGATTTCATCTACATTATACTTGAACTAGTATAATATCAACCTTTGACCTTTTTAATCGACAAAGTCTTATTCTATTGTCCCTCTTTGAAGATCCATTGTCCTTAATAAATAGGTGGATAAAGTCTCATCCAAGTCTAGGAGCCTGATTTAGAACATATGATTGCCTTTTAAACCTATAAAATCGTCAGGTAACTATGGATCTTCAAACCTAGAGGTTACAAACAGATGACTTCCTATTCATCTTGCCATACTGAAATGCATCTTCATCATCCATCTGGAACCATCAAAGTCTTTGAGATGAGGCATAGGCTAAGAAAACCTAATTGCTTGATTCCTAGCAACTGAGCCAAAAACCTAATTCATAATCTATTCTCTTTCTTCTTTGAGTATTACCTGTGTAACCAACCTAGCCTTGTTTTTGATCACAATTCTTCTTTCATATTTCTTGTTTCTGTACACCCATTTAGTACCAATAGCTCTTTTGCCATGTGGTAAATTAACCAAAGTTCTAAACATTCTGTAATTAAATGCATAAACTCTTCTGGCATAGCTTTTATCCAGCTTGGATCTTTTAATTACTTGGATCACCTTTTTGGGCTTTGTTGAGATAGAAACATGCAAACAAACCAATTTGAAAATCTCTTTGTGGTTGGATCCTCTGTTGCACTAGAACTTAACATACCATGGTTTCAGTCACAACTCTTTGTTTCCTTCTAGTTTGAGGTGCTGAATGTAATTCCTCTAATCGATTTGTTCATATGATGATCCTTTGTTGAATTCTGGGTAGGTGGAATAGGACTGTCAAGGCTGGAAGGTATTCAAATTGTTAATGTCGACTCGCTCCAACACCTTCAACATCTTCTGAATAGACAAATCTCTTTTAAATTGGCCATATTTGGATCATTTCACATCATATACTATTTCGTATCAACAGCATTATCTTCTAGACTTTCAACATAACAGATGAACTATCAGTATTAATAATTGTTGTACTTAACATTTTCATCCTTCTCTTGGCTTAATCTTGGCTCCTCTGTATTTTGACTACACTATCTTCATTCTCTTGATCTCAGCATTGCTTCTTTTCCTCCTCCCCTGGATGTTGAATCAACATAGAGAATCCTTTTAAACTAGAAGTAGTGGGGAATTTAAGTCATATGGTTTGCAGTTATTAACTCATGACTAGGTACTGTCTTCTTCCCGGCTTGACCTGCATCAATACTTTCTTTGGTACCTGCATTACCATTAGTTTGATTCCCTGCAACAACTAGCTTATAATTCATAGATTTTGTCAGTGTATCAATATCAAAAATCCATTCTGGTCTACTCCCTGCAACATTAGGTTTATTTTCAAGAAAAGTAATGTGCAAGTTCTCTTCTACTATCTTGGTTCTACTGTTAAATACTCTAAATGCCTTGCTATTCACAGAGTATCCAACAAAGAATCCCTCATCAGCCTTCCCATCAAACTTACCTAGGCGATCTAAGGTATTAAGAATAGTAACAAGACACCTAAATGGTCTCATGAAGCTTATGGCAGGTTTTCTGCCTAGAAAAAAGTTCATAAGGGGTCTTGTTGTGAGGCTTAATTACTAATCTCCCAATTTTTTACATAACAAGCAGTATTAACTGCTTCAACCCAAAAGGTAGTAGGTAACTTTGAATCAGCTAGCATAGTCCTAACAGCCTCTAATAGTGTTCTATTTTTCCTTTCAGCTACTCCATTTTGTTGTGGAGTCCTAGCAACACTAAATTCTCTCTTAATCCCTTTCATCTCACAGAATTGATTCATTTCCTTATTCATAAATTCAGTTCCGTTGTCACATATGATTATTTTGACTATGATTTATTTGATTTTATATTCCTGTTAAAAAAGCCTTAAGGATTCCACTGGTCTCATCCTTAGTTGCAAAAAAGAAAACCCAACTAAATCTACTAAAGTCATCTGTGAGAGCTAGGCAGTACATCTTTTTCATTATACTCTTTACAAAAGTTAGACCAAATAAATCCTTGTGAAACTTCTGTATGGTTGGCTGATTTAGCTCACAGTTTTGGTCGTACAGAGGCTTATGTTGCTTTCCTTTCAGACAAGCAACGCATGTGTGATCATTTTCAAAAATCTTTGAAGGTAAACCTCTTACAAGATTTCCCTTCACCAGTTTGTTCATAGTTTTGAAATTTATATGCCCAAGCCTCCTATGCCAAAGATTAGATTCATCTAATGTAGCCTTTGCAAAGAGACAAGTTAGACCTCCTGAAGGAGCAACATTCTTTAAGTCAACACTGTACATGTTGTTCTTTCTGGGAACTCTAAGCAAGACTTGATTTTCATCAAGTAGCTTAAAGTCAAGAGACAAAACAACACATTCAGTGTCTGTAAAAAGAACATTGTTCTTCTTATCACACATTTGTGAGACACTAAAAAGGTTAAACTTAAGCTCTTTAACAAAGTACATATCTTCAAAGTCCAATTTTCCTGTGCTGATTTTACCTTTACCATTAATTTTACCTCCTTTGGTTACTACTCCAAATGGATCAATTCTCCATCAATTCTTCATAATATTGAGAGGTAGGACTGTTCCTAGTCATGTGCTAGAGCATTCACTGTCAATGATACTCCTTTGTCCTCTAAATTTCTAGCTGTGGGATTGCCTGCACAAAAGTAAGAGGAATCAGGCTCTCTTGTGGATCCAGCCATTACAGACTTGCGATCTGCCTTTATGCATCAACATAGTCAACATCTTTTTCATACTAATTGATGCAACTATTGTGTTTGGAGACATGGTCTATAACTTTTTGCTTTGGTCTCCAAACCCAACAAGCTGAGGCCTTAACAACATTAGCCAAATTTCCCTTTTTATCATTTACTACTACTTTTGGCCCAACAGTAGTAACATTTCCCCTAACAATATTAACTTTTTCATGAGTTTTTGTTTCTTATTTGTTGTAAAACTTGTTTGTTAAAGGGCCTTCTAACATGTGAATGTGCTCTATTTAAATACATTTGATGCTGCCTTGCGTAGTTTACGTTGGTCTTGGTAAGCAGTTTTTAATTGGTCTGGCAGTATTAACTGATATTGCTGCTCTTGAAGAGTTTTGCCTAGCATTATTAAGTAGCCTGGCAGCACTAACTTTTGCCTAGTAGTACTAACTTTAGACAGCAGGTACTAAGTAATAGACCCGACATATTAATTTTTAGTTACTAATTTTAACCTCAATTTCATCCTTAGCAGCTTTTGCACTCCATTCCAACCATCCTTTATCTTTCTTTTGTGGTAATCCATTGCATTTTAACATAATTAACCTCCCCTTAATCAATACTTCAGGGGTTAAGCATTCCAATACTTGCAATCAGATATTGAAATCTGCTAACATCAAATGCCTTTGTGAGTAAATCTGCAACATTGTGACTAGTGTGAATCTTGATCACTTGAATTAATCTCTTCTCATATGAATCCCTAATGAAGTGATGTCTAATCTCAATGTGCTTAGTCTTTGAGTGAAACACTGGATTCTTAACTATGCAGATGGTGCTTTCATTGTCAATAAAAATCTTGGTGTTCATAAAGTTGTATCCATAGTCAAGCAATTGATTTTGGATCTATAACACTTGTCCACAGCAACTAGATGCAGCTACATACTCTGCTTCAGTAGTAGAGTTGGCAACTACAGTTTGCTTCTTGCATTGCCATGAAATCAATCTGCTTCTAAGAAATTGACAACCTCCTGTTGTGGATTTCCTGTCTAAACTTGCACCAGCATAGTCACCGTCAGTATAAGCTTCCAAATCAAATGGTGAGTCCTTAGGATACCAAAGGCCCAATTTAGGTTGACCTTTCAAGTATCTAAAGATTCTTTTCACAGCATGAAGATGCGAAACTTTAGGTGTGACTTGAAATCTTGCACAAGCACATACAACAAACATTATATTAGGC
>BQNB010005016.1:0-65000 GCA_026074375.1 Tanacetum coccineum | reverse complement strand
CCCCCACCCCCCCCCACCCCCCCCCCCCCCCCCCCCCCCCCCCCCCCCCCCCCCCCCCCCCCCCCCCCCCCCCCCCCCCCCCCCCCCCCCCACCCCCCCCCCCCCCCGTACGCACTAGTCAGTGCAGTCCGTATGGAAGTTTCTCGCACTGTGACCTAGCCTCTCCGCGCTTTGCTAGCGCTCTGCATATAGTGGGATTATAGATTCACTGCTCAGTATCAAACTTGATGTTTGATAGAAGTGATGCAACTGTCGTTCCCGCTCCATGCTACAGAACTATTGCCTTGACCTTGTAGATCCGGCGTGCAATCCACTGCACGACGCCGCAATGCTGTGCGCATATCCCGCATCGTATTTCACTATTTACACGCCGTTTAACATAAGCCCCTTAAGGTACCTTACAACACGCCGGTCTCTTCCTTAGTTGCAAAAAGAAACCCAAACTAAATCTACTAAAGTCATCTGTGACAACTAGGCAGTACATCTTTTTCATTATACTCTTTACAAAAGTTAGACCAAATAAATCCATGTGCAACATCTGTAAAGGTTGGCTGATTGAGCTCACAGTTTTGGTCTTACAAGAGGCTTTATGTTGCTTTCCTTTCTGACAAGCAACGCATGTGTGATCATTTTCAAAAATCTTTGAAGGTAAACCTCTTACAAGATTTCCCATTCCCCACAGTTTGTTCATTAGTTTGAAAATTTAATTATGCCCAACCCTTCTATGCTAAAGCTTAGATTATTAATGCTAGCCTTTGCAAAGAGACAAGTTAGAACTACTGAAGGAGCAAATTCTTTAAAGACAACACCTGTACATGTTGTTCTTTCTGGGAACTTTAAGCTAAGACTTGATTATTCATTCAAGTAGCTTAAAGGTCAGGAGACAAAAACAAACATTCAGTGTCTGTAAAAAGAACATTGTTCTTCTTATCACACATTTGTGAGACACTAAAAAGGTTAAACTTAAGCTCTTTAACAAAGTACATATCTTCAAAGTCCAATTTTCCTGTGCTGATTTTACCTTTACCATTAATTTTACCTCCTTTGGTACTACCTCCAAAGGCAACAAATACTCCATCAATTTCTTCATAATATGAGAGGTAGGACTTGTTTCCAGTCATGTGCCTAGAGCATTCACTGTTAATGACTCCTTTTTCCTCTAATTCTAGCTGTGGATTGCCCTGCACAAAAAGTAAGAGAATCAAGCTCTCTTGTGGATCCAAGCCATTACAGACTTGGATCTTCCTTATGCATCAACATAGTCAAATCTTTTCATAACTATTGATGCACTATTGTGTTTGGAGACATGGTCTATAACTTTTTGCTTTGGTCTCCAAACCCAACAAGCTGAGGCCTTAACAACATTAGCCAAATTTCCCTTTTTATCATTTACTACTACTTTTGGCCTAACAGTAGTAACATTTCCCCTAACAATATTAACTTTTTCATTGAGATTATTGTTCTTATTTGTTGTAAACTTGTTAAATGGCCTTCTAACATGTGAATGTGCTATATTAAAAACATTTGATGCTGGCCTTGCATAGTTCACTGTTGGTCTTGGGTAAGCAGTATTAATTGGTCTGGCAGTATTAACTGATATTGCTGCTCTTGAAGAGTTTTGCCTAGCAGTATTAAGTGTTTTAAGGCCAGATTTCATTAAGACTGCTCTTGGAACAAAATTTCTTTTTGGATGAGGGTGAGTTAATCTTTGAGAATTTTAGTGATTCACCCTTCTAGCATTGTTCCATATAGGTTTTTCTGCCATTTTCTTTTCATAAAAATCACAATCTTTGATCAAATGGTTAAAACTGCCACATACATAGCAAGCTTTATTTTTAAACTCAAAATTACTTCCTAATTTCGGAGTCATCAAATTATTCCAGTTTCTCTGGTTACCTCTAGGACTTTGACTATTTTTCTTAAGGTATTTAGCTTGCTTATTGTTCTCTACCTTCTTAATAGACTCCCTAGGTGATTTCACATGTTCATTAGATTTAACAAATTCAACTTTAGCAAAACTAGGTTTTCTCTGTTTAGACTTAGACTTAGTCTCATTCTCATCCTCACTGTCAGATATCTAATCTTTAATAAGTGGTTCACTAACAGTCTTAGGGTTTGACTCACTACTTATTGCAACAACAGTCACACTAGTTACTGACTCACTAAAAACATATTCATCCTCATCAGCAAGTACCAAATCAGGTTCAGGGGGCTAGAAGTTCCCAGTATAGGGATGGGGAACATCATATTACCCTTCACTTATTTTGTACTTATCATTCTCCTGACTATCAAACACTTGACTATCAAACCCCACACCAGTCTTGAACGTATCACTTACTTGAATCTCTAATAGTTTGCTTAGATTCTTAGATGAATTTTCAAACTTTTCTAAGGTAAGTTTTAAATCATCTCTTTCTTTTTTAGCTTTTTCAAATTTCTTTCTAAGCTTTGTTAGAGCATTATCTCTCAACATAACATCAAGTTTTAAAATCTTTATGTCCTTTTCAAAAACAATCTCATTCTTTTTATACACATCTAGTCTAGCCTCTACAGATTCTAGACCTGCTTTATAAGCTCCTACATTTAATTGAGACTTATTAAAATCTTTGACAGTTTCTCATATGTCCTTTTGAGAGTTTAATAAGATTTAAACATGCTTTGAAAAGTTAGATACCTCAGAATCTGAGCTAGAAGAACTTGAAGAAGTATAGGCCATAAATGCAAAGTTTGTAGGTCCTTCTCCAGCTTAGTCACTCCAGTCATACCCTAATCCATCTTGAGCCACCAAAGCTTTTGTCTCTGTTGTTTCTACTGTCACATTCCTCCTTACAGGTTCTATGTTCCTATTTTCCCTTGGAGCCCTACACTCCCTTACAAAATGGCCCCTTTTATGACAGTTATAGCATTTCACCTTTGATATGTTAAACCCAATGGTCTTAGAACCATTGACACTAATCTTCCTTCCTGTCTTATTTAGGAATCTACTGGCTCTCATGGTCAGCATAGACATCTGCCACTTTAGATTCATCTCTTCTAAGTCATCAGTATCAATCTATTGTAGGTCTTCATTATCTCACCAGAGGGTTAAAAATATTAAAATGTAATATTTTGATATATCTTTATAATACTCAAGCATGGACATAAAGAACGTACAAAACAGGCTTAAAACGAGAAAGTTACGACATTTTTACTAAGGTAATATTTATAAACATTTTAATTTATAAATATTATTTCTCAATAACAATTAGATGGTGATGTAGCTATATAGAATTATATACGGTATTAGCTATTCAAAGTACTTAGTACTCACACGACCTAAAATTAAATATGTTGCATTCGGACATTTACATGACGTTTTTCACGCATCTGTTATATTTTGTTGATTCATTTACTCGAGGTGAGTTCATAGCCCCACGTTTTAAATTTATAATTATTTACAAGTTTTGGGGTGAGAAACATGCATGATTTTACAATTGGACACAAGTAGACATTTTTACATTATGATTACGTGTTTGCCTAAGTAGCGATAACCCTCTAAGCCCACAATCATGAACTGTCAATTACTATGTGAGCGCGAATATTATGAATAGATCTATTTGGGATTGACATCCCCGTTTGGGTGATTAGCTATCACTGGACAAACGAACATATACCATGTCGGATTTGGGATGTTGCGGGTTAGAACATCATTACGTGCAATGTTGGCAATTTATATTGCAATTCATTTATGTCGAGCTTTAGTGTCATGAGCTTAGGGAAACGTAATTACATTTTTGTGATGTTTCCATATGTTGCATTATCATACACTTGGGAAATCTTGTGGTCCTAAATTATACATTTTACAAACTTATGAATTCACCAACATTATTGTTGACGTTTTAAAGCATGTTTTCTTAGAAGATCAATGAGGTACAAGACAAGGGATACATTGGTGGTTGTTATTTTGGAAGTCATATGCATTAAAGATTTGGTCGCATTACATTTTAGGGAAATTTTTGTTATGTGCTAGAATCTTTATCTTTTGAACAATGAACAAGTAAAGCTATGGGCTTTTGTAACAAACAATTTTAATTTGATAAATCCATTTAATTGGTTTTAAACGACTTTTAAATGGTCGTTCTCATATATATCTTGTGCTATTGATCTATAAAGTAACACTCTTAGACCCATATTCCGCTGCGACCCAATTTAGGGGTGTTACAGATTGGTATTAAGAGCCAAGGTTATAGAGAACCAGGTCAAATGTTTTTGCTGGACTATAACCGTTTCCAAACATTGCTTTCATACAAAAAGGGGTTTTCACGGGACATACACTCACTAGTTGTTGCATTAATAGTGTAGAAAATGCTAGCAATCTATAACACCAAATATATATGAAGAAATTCTAGAGAGAGAAAGTAGATGGGAGGGAGGTTCCATGTGTGGAGAGGGTATTTATACATCATATGTAACCGGCCATAGGCTTTGCTTATGGGCTTTCCATGTGTCTTTGGCCCGGTTAGCTTTCTAATATTACATTCGATTAATCTACGAGCTACGACTAACTATATTGGTAGTGATCGATACTTTTTGTATTTCTAACAGTCCCCCCTAAGGGAGGTCACTCCAATTTACAAAAATAAAAACCTAGCATACTATACTTTGACTTTAGTCATGAGCTCGTCGTCTTTAACTTCAATCATTAGCTTGTGATATGTTGTAGTGATCATTGACTTTAGGCTTTGACTTGCATCTTTGACTTGAGAATATGATATTGAGCACTTAGAAATCATCAGCCAAATACAATCTCCTTTATCATCATCTTGTGATATTTTCCATCTTGTGCACTTGTGACCTTCGAACCGACATGCTCATAATGTTCTTAATATTGAAAGCGTGTGTACCCATCTTTCTTGAAATTCTTTAACTTTAACACTCTGTCACTTTATGGAGGACGTATGGTATTAACGTAATACTTTTTCACTTTAAGAAAGACGTATGGTATCAGAGTAAAGGAAGTATTGAAACATGTACTTGAGCTTTCATGATGTCTTTATGAATGTCGGTCAAGTATGAGCATACGGCTATGAATCTGACTCGTCCACGTCTAGCTGCTGCCATCATCGAGAATACCTGTAGGTTTAGGTTAGTGATAATCAACAGATATGGACGAAAGTGTCTTTGTTACTTCGTCGAATATGGTTGCAATAACCACGGTTCCTCGTTGATCAGTATAAACACTGCCTGTGATAAGATAGAATTCCGAAGAATCTTCTTGACAGGGTTTCGCAGCTGCACTAGTCGTTCTTATTACCGGAACGTCTCAAAGCAGACAACACGGTATGAGTGAACCAGCGAGTTATTATCTCAACGATTGAAATAAAAATTGATTTGAAAATCAATTGACGTGTCACTTGCTAAAGTGTTTTTGAGACACATCGAGAGTTTTAAGTATTTCAAAATTCATCAATTGTCAATTCATATCCTGGAACAAGTTTGATTCATATAGAATCACACCATCGTTTCTTTCCAGTTATCACAAGCTTGATTCGTATAGAATCGCACAAGTCACCTACCATGAGCTTGTTTGATGTTGGCTTAAGCAGGATTTCCATCTTCAATGTGAATACTTAAGTATCACTCAGATGTTCTGGCAAAATCACAAGGATAATGCGTAGGACTCTTAATATATATTTCTTGTTATTCACATTGTGTGACATAGCAAGCTTAATTTTGACAAGTGTCCTAATGAGATTTATGGATGATCTCTTTTTGACTCTAGACTCAATAGTGCACTTTGGTTTTAGTGATCTGAGGCTGGAGCAGACTGCCACCTTTTCAATACCAACTAACTCGGAGTAAGAAAGTTGATAGAAATGCGTGTAATTTCCGTGAGAAATGAAATTAAAATCTTTTGAGAGATTCTGAGTGGCTAGGGAAGGTTGTGCATTGCATCAATAGGTCCATGATGTCAGTCTTCAATGTCAATAATCATCTTTGTGATTCTTGACAACAGATGTATTGACCTGGTTTCTGCCTAAGTGTAAGGAGGCCTTTTTCCTTTTTACTCTTTATCTTAACTTTTCTTTTTAATTCTTCAACCCCTTCAACGCTTACCGAGACTTCATAACTAGTACCTTGTTGGGTTTGTTCCAGTACTAGCTCCATCTCAGTCGGCACTCTTCCCTTATTCTCACTTTCACTCCTTTTTTCATACCTAAGGACTACTACACTATCTAGTGGAATATCCCTCCGGTTTTGGCTGGATCATGGGAATGAATACCTAAACTTAACCACCTTATAAATCTAATGCAGTAATATAAATGGTCGGTCTTTGGTACTTCCACATTTCATCCAATCACGTAACCATTTGCTCCCCCTTCATATGTGCGTCGATTAATCAAAAGAGTTTAGCACATATATGGGAAAGCGTACAATTGAGATCTAAAAAATCACATTATTAGCCGTATATTTTAATCACATTTTCTCCTCTTATCAAAAATATTAAATCTTTTTGATATTTTGGATATCAATTGATTCAAATATAACTGCTTTTGGGGAAAGAATATCCAATTATTAACAAGCCGCAATAGGAACATTTTTTATGCTCCCTCTTAAATTATGAGAGTATTATATGATGTTTGAGTATGATAGTTTGAAATTTTTTGAATTTACTAACAAATTCTTGAAAAATTCATACTCAAACACTATATATGCCTACTTTTTAAGTCTACACTATTTATATACATATTCACAAGATTATTATATACGAGAAATTGACCTGAAGTGAGTTGAGAAAAAATATGACAAAATCATATTGTCTTTTCCAGTAGCCTGAGATATTTCCTGTATTCCCTTCCACCAACGAACTTCTCTAGATTCCGCATTGTGAAATGCCAAAATAAGCATGATGATCATATTTCAATTGCACGGGACTCCACAATTCGGAAATCAAGTCTTTGATCCATTTGAGCTCATAAGTAGCATCTTTTGTCTTTGTCACAGAAGTTGAGTATTTTCTGCTTAAATCTCCACCCTTCAGATATTCTAGATCTTTATTAATGAAGTAATCCTTAGGGATAATTTGGCGTCCACGATAAGCTTGAATTAACGAAAGAGGCTTTTTGAGATCGAACGGATACGGTTTGTTTTCAGGGTTATGCCAGTCAAGTCGTTCAGTTGTTGCTTTGGAAAATTCTTCAAGATGGTACTCTAATTCCGTAATACTCTTGCAAGTGCCTTTGAGCAGGTTGAATGTCAGTCCAACCAGAAATTCTTGAGTCAGATTTAGAATCTTAAGCCGATTTATGACAAATGCAGAGAAATCAAATGAAGTATCATTGAACTCATCAAATGAAGTGAGAGGTTCTTCAGCATGCGCAACTTGACTAATCCAGGTTTGAGGAGGTCTAAAGTCAACTTGTCGTCTCTTACTCCAATCAGGATCAGGAGTTGGAGGTCGCTCGGGTTTCTTGAACCAATCAGCTTTGGTAACCTCCTTGTCAATGGGTTGTTCATCATTGTCTCCCGTGATGAACTATTGATCTTGTTGCATGCCTGAGTCTTCAACAATATGACTTGGCTCCTCTGCATGGGCAGACTTGCCGAAAGACTTATGTTAAGATTGGGAAGCATCTTTGGAGGTGCTTGAAGACTTCTTTTCCTTAGACCTTGAATCTTTGGAGGACTCAGCATCTTTACTTAATTTCCTTCTTTTCTTCCCTCGGTCTAATCTAGCAGAGGGGTCTCGATCTTTGTCACTGTCGTCTTGAGTCCTCTTTGTTGGGATTAAAAGACTTATTGATGATCTTAGAGTTACTGCTGCTTAGGTTTGTGTTACTACTGTTAAGCTAAAGTTAGTGCTGTTCATTAAATTTAATGAAAAATATGCTAAGTAGTTAGTGCTGCTAGTATAGAGTTAGTACTTTGCAAGTTCACAGGTTACTATACGTAGTATAGATTAGTACAAGCTATATAAAGTTAGTACTACTGCTGGTGGAAGATTAAAAAAATATTCTAAGTAGGTACAACTGCTTGTGCTTAGTTAATGCAACGGTGTATAAGCTACAACTTCTGGTGTTTAAAAGTTAATTATGCCTAGTAATAAAAAGTTAACAACCTCAAAGATTATACTGCTGAAAGAAGTTTCTAACTGTCAGAGGAAAGGATAAAGACAGAGAATTTAGATAAAGATTGGTTTGGATATCAAGATTACTTATCATGATAGAGTATTACTAATATATAAGAATTAGATCATAATAATATTCTATTCTAGAATAAGTTGTAAATCGACTTGGACTCCTTGGTGTATAAAAAGAGGTCCTAGGGCATAGAGTTTGCAATCTAGAAAAATATACAAAGTCGTATAGTTCATAGCTTCAAGGTTTTGTAACCCTAATACTAGGAGAGTATTCATATTATTTGTAATAATAATATTAGAGATTTTATTGTTGAATTATATTGTCTTGTGTTACTGTTTCATTAAGAATTCTTCTAATATTAAAGATTAGATTCCGCATAATCTTTAATACACTTAACAAAGTTTCTACTATAGTTATGTTAGATTTATCTAATATAACTAAACCTTAAACAAACTTAAGGAATTCAATCTATTGAAGTAGGATCCAATAAGAGGAATTCTACTCCTGGGACAACAAGTGGTATCAGAGCTTGTTGCTTTGAGAAACTTTACTAGAAGATATGGATCAAGATTCTGCACACATGGTGGCTGCATTAAAGGTTCCTATGCTCAAACCAGGTGAGTTTGATTTATGGAGGATGAGGATCGAATAATACATCCAGATGATTGATTATGCATTATGGGAATTCATAGAGAATGGAAACACTGCACAAAAAACAACAGTTGTGGAAGGTGTTGAGAAAGTAATACCTCCTACAACTGCTGAAGAGAAGGCTCAGAAAATATTAGATGTGAAGGCCAAAAGTACATTAATGATGGGTATTCCTAATGAACATTTATTAAAGTTTAACTTAATTAAGGATGCTAAGCTATTGACGGAAGCTGTGGAAAAGAGATTTGGTGGGAATGCAGCTACTAAGAAGACCTAAAGAAATCTTTTAAATCAGCAGTATGAAAACTTCACTGTTCCAAGCTCAGAGATGCTTGATCAAACCTTTGATAGGCTTCAAAAGCTTATGAGTCAGTTGGAGCTTTTAGGAGAAACAATTTCACAAGAAGATGTGAACCAGAAGCTATTATGGATCTTGTCATCTGAGTGGAACACACATGCTGTTGTGTGGAGAAATAAAGCTGAGTTAGAAACAATGAGCATGGATGACCTCTATAACAACCTAAAGGTGTATGAACCAGAAGTCAAAGGGATGTCTAGCTCAAGTTTATGCACATAGAACATGGCTTTTGTGTCCTCATCAAATAACAACTCTAGCAGCAGTAATGAAGTAGTTAATACTGCTTATGAAATTTCTACTGCCAACACTCAAGTTAATACTGCTAACACTTCAAATGTTGATAACTTGAGTGATACTGTTATTTATGCATTCTTAGCTAGTCAACCAAATAGTCCTCAACTTGTTACTGAGGACTTACAATAAATTCATCCAGATGACATTGAAGAGATAGATTTAAGATGGCAAATAGCCATGTTGACTATGAGGGCTAAAAGATTCTTGAAGAATACTGGAAGGAGGCTTACAGTCAATAGCAATGAGAATATTAGCTTTGACAAGTCCAAAGTGAAGTGCTACAACTGCCATAATAAGGGACATTTTGCTAAGGAATGCAGAGCTCCAAGGAATCAAGACTACAAGAACAAGGAAAGTACTAGAAGGAATATACCTGTGGAAACTTCCACTTCCACAGCTTTAGTGTCATATGATGGTCTTGGTGGGTATGACTGGAGTGATCAGGCAGAGGAAGGACCTAATTATGCACTCATGGATTACTCATCTTAAAGTTTTGACTTAGAGGTATCTAACAATTCAAATTGTTCAAAATCTTGTTTGAAAACTATTGAAACTCTTAAATCTCAATATGATTAACTACATAAAGATTTTAAGAAATCTGAGTTAATGGTTCTAGCTTACAAGACAGGATTAGAGTCAGTAGAAGAGAAACTTGAAGTTTATAAGGCAATGAGCTATTTTATTTTTCCACAAGATATTAAAGGTCTTAAATTGGAGTCTCTCTAGTGTGGAATGAACATATAGCTATCATAAAGCTTAGGAAGAAGCTAGAAATAGCTCAAAAAGAAAAAGATGGCATTCAATTTAATGTAGATAAATTTGAAAATACATCTAAAAGTTTAGACAAGCTCATAGAATGTCAAATTGTTGATAAACACTCATAGTTCAAGAGGGAATCAAAGAAATTGGAACATGATGGATTGTCACCAAAGAACTAGAATCAATTTTGAGAATGTTTAATATAGGCATGTCTTGTGTGGAAGTATTTTGATCAATTGTAGTTTTAACTTGCAATTACCACATAAAACAATTTATCAAAAACAAAAGATGGTAAAATCTGTTTGGCAAGAAACAGATTTCCAAAGCGAATCATCAAAACTTTGCTAAAAAGACTCACCCCTATGCTAAAAAGAACATGGTTCCAAGAGCAGTGCTAATGAAGTCTGGCTTGGTATCAATTAATACTGCTAGACAAGTTAATGCTGCTCATATAAAAACAACAGTGAATGTTGCTAGACCAATGTCATATCTTTCTAAAAAGGCATATTCAACTGTTTAGAGACCCATTCATAAGAATACAGCATTTAAAAATAGTAATTTTAATCAGAGAGTTAATATTGTTAAGGATAAAAATGTTAATACTGTTAGGCCAAAAGCAGTAGTTAATGCTGCTAGGCCAAAAGCAGTAGTTAATGTTGTTAAAGGAAATAATGTTAATGCTGTTAAGGCCTCAGCTTGTTGGGTTTGGAAACCAAAGACTAAAGTTTTAGACCATGTTTCTAAACATAACAGTGCATCAATCACCCTAAACAAGTATGATTATATTGATGCACAAGGCAGATCCAATTCAGTGATGGCTTGGGTCCCCAAAAGAAATTGATTTTCTTATCTAATGTGTAAGGCAATCCACAAATAGATTTACAGGATCAAAGAGTGATTGATAGTGGATGCTCAAGGCACATGACAAGGAACATGTCCTATCTTACAGACTATGAAGAAATAGATGGGGGATATGTTGCTTTTGGAGGGAACCAGAAAGGAGGACAATCATAGGAAAAGGTGCCATTAAAATTGGTAATCTAGATTTTGAAAATGTGTATTTTGTGAGAAAGTTAAAGTTTAATCTCTTTAGTGTCTCACAAATGTGTGATAAAAAGAATAGTGTTCTTTTTAATATGGGGGAAAAAAAAAAAACAAACCCCTTAATGTATGTTTTAATCTCCAAACTTTAATTTAATTGATATATCAATTTTTCACATAAGAGTTTCCTAGAAAAGAACAATATGTATAGTGTTGATTTAAAGAACATAGTTCCTAAAAGAGGTTTAACTTGCCTTTTTGCAAAAGCCACATGCTGATGAAATCTAAACTATGCAAAAAGGCTAGGTCACTTAAATTTTAAAACCATGAATAAATTGGTTAAGGGAAATCTTGTAAGAGGTTTACCTTCCAAACTTTTTGAAAATGATCAAACCTGTGTTGCTTGTCAAAAGGGAAAGCAGCATAGAGCCTCTTGTAAGTCAAAAACAGAGAACTCAATCAGTCTTCCTTTACATTTGTTGCATATAGACTTGTTTGGTCCAACATTTGTAAAAAGTCTTATAAAGAAAATGTATTGCCTAGTTGTCATAGATGATTATAGTAGGTTTAGGTTTTCTTTCTAGCTACTAAGGATGAGACTAGTGGCATTATTAAGTCTTTTATAACTGGGATAGAAAATCTAGTAGATCACAAAGTTAAGGTGATTAGATGTGATAATGGGACTGAGTTCAAAAACAAAGAGATGAATCAGTTTTATGAGATGAAGGGTATTTTAAGAGAATTAAGTGAGCATAAAAACAGAAAGAGTGATGTGTGAATTAAAAAAACAAACATAGTGATTTGGTGAGAAAAAGAATTGAGAGAAATGGTGAGTTGAAAAACAGAAAGAGAGTTGAATATATTAAGAACAGACAGAGTGATTTGGTGAGAAAAAGAATTGATAGAAATGGTAAGTTGAAAAACAGAAAGAGAGTTGAATATATTAAAAACAGACAGAGTGATGTGGTGAGAAAAATATTGAGAGAAATGGTGAGTTGAAAAATAGAAAGAGAGTTAAATATATTAAAAACAGATAGCGTGTTTGAAATGGAATTGGAGTTAATGTTGGTGACTCAAAGTTAATGCTGATAGGAATAAACTTAATACTGCTGGTAAAAGTTAATGCTGTTAGGCATAACTTACTACTAATAGTGAAAGTTAATGATGTTAGGCATAACTTACTACTGCTAGGTTACTACTACTAGTTGAAAGATAATGCTGTTGAGGGTATTTTCATAAATACTTCGATTAAGGGTTTCAATCAGTCATTTAATCAATTTCATACTTTCGTAAACTCTCTAATCACAAACCCTAACTCAATTTTATCATCCATTATCAAAACCCAACACAAATGGCGAATCTTAAGTTTTTAGATACTCATAACATGGTCGCATTTTTGTCTAAACCCACAGAAAGTGATGGGTTTGAACAAATTGTGGACTTTTTTGAATGCACACTCTATAAGGCATGCATTAATGATCAATCCTACAATATACATTTCTTGTATCGAACAGTTCTGGTCTACTGTCAAGGCTAAAACTATCAATGGGAAAGTACAGTTACATCCCTTAGTAGATGGCAAAAAGATAATTGTCACTGAAGCATCTGTGAGAAGAGATCTTCAACTAGAAGACGAGGAAGGTATTGATTGTTTGCCAAACTCTACCATTTTTGAACAACTTACATTGATGGGATATGAGAAAATTTCACAGAAGCTCACTTTTTATAAGCCATTCTTTTCTCCACAATGGAAATTTTCGATCCATACTATTCTACAATGCCTAAGTTCAAAAACTACTGCATGGAATGAGTTTAGTAGTATTATGGCATCTGCAATTATCTGTTTGGCTACAAATCAAAAGTTTAACTTTTCAAAATACATTTTTGAAAGTATGATTAGAAACTTGGATAATGTGTCTGGGAAATTTTTGATGTATCCAATGTTTGTACAAGTGTTTTTGAATCAACAACTTGATGGGCTGCCAACTCATAAGAGAATTTATAATGCACCCTCTCACACTAAGAAGATTTTTAGAAATATGAGAAAGGTAGGAAAAGGTTTTTCTGGTAGAGTAACACCTTTATTTCCAACAATGGTGGTACAAAACCAATCACAAATGGGTGAACGTTCAGCAAATCCAACTGATCCCTATCACACACCCACCATTACTCAATCATCTACTCAACCTTAAAAGACACAAAACCTAGGAAGCTTAAAAGAAAGGACACTTATGTACCTCAGCCTAGTGATCATAGTGACAATGTTACAGATAAGGCTGTCCATAAGGAGTTAGGTGACAGTTTGGTGAGGGCTGCCACTACTGCTTCTAGCTTAGAAGCAGAGCAGGACAGTGGTAACATAACTAAGACCCAATCCAAGGCAACACCTAATGAATCTAGTTCCCTAGGAACTACTTCAGGTGGTGGTCCCAGGTGCCAAGAAACCATGGGGGATACAATTGCTCAAACTAGGTTTCAGAATGTATCTAAACTTTCCAATGATTCACTGCTCGTAAGAGGTAATACACTTCAAAGTGATGATGATAGTCTTAAACTTAATGAATTGATGGAACTATGTACTAATTTACAATCCAGAGTTCTTCATTTGGAGAAGACAAAGACCACCCAAGCTAATGAGATTGCTAGTTTGAAAAGGTGGGTCAAGAAGCATGAAAAGAAAAGAAGTTCAAAAACTCATAAGCTAAAGAGATTATACAAAGTTGGTTTGACAGCTAGGGTAGAATCCTCGAGTGATAAAGAAGATTTGGGTGAGGATGCATCCAAATAGGGGAGGAGGATTAATGATATTGATGCAGATGAAGATATTACCCTGGTTAATGCTCAAGATAGTATTGCTGCAACAACTATTACAATAAATACTGAAGAAATTACTTTGGCTCAAGCACTTGAAGCATTAAAAACTTCAAAACCCAAGGTGAAAGGGATTGTTTTTCAAGAGCCATCTACAACAACAACAACGACAATTTCTTCACAACTCAAATCAGTTTTGATGAAGAAGTTGCTTTAAAGTTACAAGCTGAATTCGATAAAGAAGAAAGACTTGCAAAAGAGAAAGCTAAAAAGGAAAAAGAAGCCAATATTGCTTTGATTGAAGAATGGGATGATATTCAAGTAAATATTGATGCTGATTATCAGTTGGCTAAAAGATTGCAAGCACAAGAACAAGAAGAGTTGTCTGATGCAGAAAAGGCTACATTATTTCAACAACTATTAGAGCAAAGAAGAAAGCACTTTGCTGCTAAAAGTGTAGAAGAGAAGAGGAACAAACCACCAACCCAAGCTCAACAAAGAAAAATCATGTGTACTTACCTGAAGAATATGGAAGGAAAGAAGCTCAAAGACTTGCAGAACAAATCTTTTGATTCTATTCAGAAGATGTTTGATAGAGCTTTCAAGAGGGTGAATACATTTGTTGAATTCGGGACAGACTTGGTGGAAGGAAGGGCAAAGAAAAGAGAGCAGGAGCTGAGCTAGCACAAGAGATTACAAAGAAGCAAAAGGTAGAAAATGACAAAGAAACATCAGAGATTAAAAAGTTAATGGAAATCATTCCAGATGAAGAAGTAGCAATTTATGCTATTCCTTTGGCTGTTAAGTCTCCAAGTATTTTTGATTGGAAGATTCATAAAAAAGGAAGAAAAAGCTATTATCAAATAATAAGAGCTGATGCAAAGTCTCAAATGTACATGATCTTTAGTCACATGCTTAAAAGTTTTGACAAGGAAGATTTGGAAACTTTTTACAAGTTGGAAAAAGCTAAATATGAGTCAACAAGACCAGTGGAAGACCTGGATTTGGTATTATGAAATGATTTGAAAACAATGTTTGAACCACATGTAAAAGATAATATATAGAGGAATCAACAAGACTACAAAGTGTTGAGTTGGAAGCTGTATGACTCATGTGGAGTACACTTCTTGAGGATGCAATATATGCAGATTTTTGTGTTGGTAGAAAAGAAGTATCCTTTTACACCATCTACACTTTCAATGATGTTGGAAAAGAAGCTTATGATTGATTATGAAAGTGAAATGCCTTATCAGCTTCTTAAATTCATCATAAAACAGCTTAAGAAGTAAAGAAGTGTTTGGAAGCATCCTCCTAGTGTTAATGAAGCTTTAAATGAAGAAACTTGATGATTTTGAAGACGAATATCAAGTTTAGGGGAGGATTGTTGGGATTAAAAGTCTTCTTGATGCTGTTAGAATTACTGCTGCTCAAGTTTATGTTAATACTGCTCTGATGAAGTTAGTGTTGCTCATATCAAGAAGTTAGTACTGCTGGTATAAAAGTTAATGCTGCTAGTGAAAGTTCCTATTGTTAGTACAAAGACTGCTTGAAGTTAATGATGCTGAAGAGTTACTACTGCTTAAGAAAATATTCTAAGTAGTTAGTACTGCTAGTGTAAGTTAGTACTGTGTGTTAGTACTGCTTACTTGATATGTATTAGTTATTTATAGAAAAGATTTTATATACTTAGGAAAGTATTGTAAGCCAAGTAGGACTCCTTGGTGTATAAAAGGAGGTCCTAGGGCATAGAGTTATATACGTACCAAAACCAAATCAATATTAGTCGTATCTTTTATAGCTTCAAGGTCTTTGTAACCCTAATACTTTGAGAGTATTCATATTTTTATCATTAAAAATATTGGAGCTTATTTGTTGAATTATTTGTTCATTAAATTACTGTTTTATTGATAATTCTTCTTAATATTAAAGATTAGATTCCGTATAATCTTTAATACATTCAAACAAAGCTTTTACTATAGTTGTGTTAGATTTATCTAATATAACTAAACCTTAAACAAGCTTAAGGAATTCGATCTATTGAAGTGGGATCAACAAACGGCGTACGGGCTACAAATGAAGCAGGAGTTGTATCTAGAATAACTTTAGTTTAAACACATTTTTGTTGGAGAAAATCCATTTATTCTCCACCTCTTCTAAACACCTACAAAACACCAAAATCCATTTCAGCAATTAGCAACCAATCCAAATTGCAATATACAATTTTAAACACTAACAGTTTTAAGCAAACTCACCAATGGATCCCCACCACCACAATGACCGATCATTTTCACACTGTCAGCTAATTTGTCTCGACCCTCACGAACGTCGTCTTCAAGATCAATCATGCATCCCAAAAAATTCAAATTAAAATAAAAAAAAGGCGAAAAACCTAACATCATTTTCTTCAAAACTCAATTAAGAAAGGCAAAAAAACAAAATCATGAACAAAAAATTATAAGAATAAATCAAACCTTAAATCTTTAAAACCACAACAGAACCAACCATTTGAATGACCATCATATTGTTTATTTACTTTTCGTCTAGTAGCAACTAAAATGAGCAAGAACGTTGGTAACCGACACAACATAATGAAAATACAGACCATCATACTGTTTGTTCACTTTGCTGCCTTTGAGTTCACGACATGAGGCTTAGATTCGTTGGTAACCGACAAAAGCGGCAACATGCGCCATTGTTGCAAAGCTAATACTTTGCCCTCCAAATACGCGAATGTCAATGACTTTAGTCTAACCTATTCGATTTCATCACAATTTCTTTTTGGTGCATGCAGACCACGAATGTATTATAGGCATAGTGGCAAGCTTAATTAGCTCAACCTGCCACAATGGCCCTTTTCTTTAACAAGGTTAGATAACTTATTCAAACTCATCATAGCCTCCAATATTCAATCCTTGAGTTGTCATATAAACATAAAAGTGACGCACGTCCGCCGTAGCTGCAAGCAGAATAAGCTCACCCTATGACGACGCATATGGTTACCGGTATGTGAATCTGCCACTCGAAGGCCAACGCCCTTTACGGTGTGCCCTTTGATGAAACTAGGGCAAAGGTAGCATCTAACTAGGTCAAAACCTACGTTCTCCACCCTATCAAGGCTTTCTTTCTAAGATAGGGATCGTGGTACACAAACCCCTGTAATCCCCTTAAATCGCGGGACACCCCCACGATTGCCAGCTAATGTGCAGAACCTTACCCACACCTATTTTCATCACCTATAAATAGAGTGGCAGGTCTCTCAGGTTTGATTACGCTCTCAACACCTACATTTTACTTTGCACATACTTACTATCATCAAAAACCCATACTTACTCTCACGCCGGAGCTGATTCGCAGGGTCACACCCCTGTGCTTCACTTAACTTAGTGTTTTCATTTGTTTTGTCACATGTTATCAACGGCTTGTCAGTTCAATCACCACCCTCATACTCTCTGATCACCATTGAAGCCTGGTTATGCTAAATATTGCACAATCAGTGGCTCCATCCATGGGACCACTACACTTAGTCCCGTTAAAACCAAGTCAATAACCATAAAACTACCTAACCTACTTTTTCGGCATGACAAGCGAAAGAGAAGATTTACCCCCACCTAGTTTTTCGACACTAACCCTTTTACCCGGTCTAAATGTAGGTGAACTACCATCCATAACTGCCTCCACATTCACTACCAGATCTCCTAATAATACACCACTCACTAATCGTGCATCTACCTCTGCTAATCCCTATCGTATGATTAGCCCAACATTCGTAAAGGCAAACTACAAGGTTCTTGAATCCCTCCTAAGGGATCGTAGAAGGCAGGTTCATAATAAAGACCTGCGCACTGAATTGGACTATTATAGTGAGGAGTATGATGAGGATAGAAAGATGTAGCCAAGGACATCACGTGCGAGGGAAACTACTCCTGTTCTTCGAACATGGTCTCCACTTGTTCGAAGACATAGAGGAAGAGTTGTAGAATTTGAAGAAGCTCCAAACAAGAATGAGAGCTGATGAGGTGTTATTTTATACGCTTTTTAGGGGTCATTTAACCCCCTAAATCATGCTTTTATGCCCGAATTATATAATTAAACGTTTGTTTTGTGTTTTTAGCATTTGGATGGCTTTTGGAGGAAATACACATGACTTGGGCTCATTTGGAGAAGAAACGAACAAGACTACGACTCTACACCAAATTCCTTGAAGAATTATGCACACAGTGTGTGGAGACGGCATCGCAATTCTATTGCGACGGCGTCACAACATTCAAGAGACGGCGTCAGGATCCTCACGATGGCGTCTAGACGTAACCGCCTCATTGGAAACCCTAGAAGATTCGACGAAGCGACGACGTCAGGAATCTTGCGACGCCGTCGCGACTTCTTTTTCTATATATACCCGTAGTTTTTAGGGTTTTTAAGTGTGAAACTTTTGGGAACCAAACCCTAATATTAGAATACATTTTTAGCTGCATCCTATGCCGTTTTTAGGGTTTCACAACCCTCTTGTAACAGCCTCAACTACATGTTTTAATAAAGTAAAGTTCTTTATCCCTTATCATTCAATATGTCTATGTGTTGCATGATTAGTTATTGTTCTTCAATTTCTTATAATATGTTAGGCTAGATTCTTTTTGTATTTACTTATGATTGCATGAAACTTAGTATGTAGAAAACTAGCCATAAGATATTAAATTGGCATAGACGTCTAGGGAAACGCGAGTGTGTAGAAAGGATACCATCGGTAACAGTCTTCATCTTACCTTACCCCTAATATGGTTGATCCCTCTTAAGTGTTTTAATTGCATGTGATATACTCTTAAGGGCCTTGTAATAGTCTTCATACTGCCTTACTTGTGCGTTGCCTTAACGAAATATTACATAGATGGCGGATTCGTGTAATTCGTTCATGACTTAGGAAATACTTACACATATCATCACAAGAGTGACAAAGCAACATAATTAGGAGAAGCAAACTAAGGAGTAATGGATGATTAAGTAAATACATTCGTTTACCATATAAGTTATCACTAAAGTAGTTTAGATTTATTTTATTATTATTAGTTTAATTATTTAAAACCATAACAACCTCTCAACCAACGATATTTACCTGCTTTTATAAAAATATAAAAATACAAAAAGAATCTTTTCTTAACCCCTTAGACCTCTGTTAGATTCTGTTCAAGCTTTCCCAACCTATTCCCCTAGAGAATGATAACAACCCCCGAGTCTTACCTTACTACACAACAACAGTTAGGTACTCTGCCTAAGGAGTTGTAAAACTTCTTGTGAGTCCATAACACCCACATCAGGAGCAGGGCTGAAAGGGAATCCAACGATAGAAGGCCTTCAGAACGAAAAGTGGAAGAAGGTGGGAGTCATAGAGGAAACCTTCCTCCACCACTCGCAGCCTACCTGGGAAGAAACGAGAATGGGCAACCTTTACAGTCGACTTTGACCTCCATATACGGAGGCAATCAGCCTTCGACTAATTTAGGAGGGAATCTCACTCCTAACGGTGCGATCTCTCACACAATGCTCCATCTTTCATACCTAATAGCCTACAACCCCCTCATAATGGTCGAATGCCTATTTATGTTAATCCTTACTCCTAATCTAATACTAGTATGACCTATAGCCAGCATTCGAGCTACTCTTTTCAAACCTAAGGAGGTAACCCCTCCTTTAGAGGGGCCTCTGCTTGTCACCCTTATAGGGGATACACCCAACAGGCTACTATGAGTAATTATGGACCTAGTCACAACAAGCCCATGTATCCTTCGAATGTACCCCGTACTAGCTATCCCTTTTATATAAAACCCATTAATCCATTACCAAATGCATCCATGTATCTAACATATGGCCTTGCTGGCCTGTTCGCAGACTGTACCGGCTGTGTAACTCCTTTTGTTTATTGGATTGAGGACTATCCTTTTCTAGATGGACTAAAAATGCCTTCTCATGTAGGTTCTTATGATGGAAAGGGGGACCCCGATAACTACTTGCACCTTTTTGAAGGTGCCATTCGTATAAGAAATAGGCAATTCCTGTAGCCTGCCACATGTTTACCTATACTCTTAAAGATTCCGCCCAGATATAGTGGAATGGACAAAAAGCAGGTAGTATTGTTAATTATGAATACTTGAAGGAAAAGTTCTGGTCACACTTTAGCCAACAAAAAAAGTTCACGAAGACACATTTTGTAGTACATAATATCAAACAGAGGGATGTGGAAAGTACTAGATCCTTCGTTACTCGATATAAAGATGACACTTTATAGATTTTGGGTTTGATGAAGAGCAACGTATTTCTGGTTTTGTTCATGGGTTAAGACAAGATGCCTTATTGAGTTTCTCTATACAGACCTTCCTACTACTTATAAGGGTCTGATGGAGAAGACTTACACTTGGATTGAAGCGAAGGAATTTGCTACCAACATAGCCCCAAGTGACCACAGATAGGATTTCGATAAGTTCACTAAAGGTTTTTCTTGGGACAACAACAAAGGAAGGAAGAAGAACATGGACATGTTCTCCCCATACAAGAGATCTAACCCTGAGCTCCTTGTCAACTTATCAAAGAGTCCAAGGAAGATTTTAGCAACGGATATGGCGACCAAAGCCTTCGAGCAACCTCCTTGCATGGTCGAGAATAGACGATCACGCGACATGTCCAAGTATTGTCATTTCTATGAAGACCACGAGCATGAAACCAACCAATACCGGGAGCTGAGACACCAGATTGAGGAAGCAGTAAAGTCAAGGAAACTTGCACACTTAGTGAAAGGAATAAAGAAGGGAAAGACAAAGACTTCCGACACCCAACTGGGTAAATGGAAAAAAGGAGACAAGGATATTGTTCCAGCAGAATCCCCAATCCTCATGGTGAACAGGGAAAGCCATACTTCAAAGAGGAAATCTACAAAGGAACTTATTGATGGAATATGAGAAATTACCTTTTCCCTATTTCAGACTCTGACAATTCCTCTGATCCATTTATAATCAGAGTTTGAATATCCAGAAGGTAAGTCAACCAGGTATACATGGATAGTGGTAGCTCGTGTAAAGTCATCTACACGTATTATTTCCTCAAGCTAAATCCTTCAATTAGATCACTTAGAGTGGATTCCAAGATCCCATTTGTAGGGTTCTTAAGAGAGCATTCATGGCCTCTCGGAGAGGTCCCTCTTGAAGTCATTATGGGGGAAAGTCCTTACACAAAGACGTAAACCCTAAAATTTGTCATCGTCAGGTCTAACTCCCCCTACAACCTTTTCCTCAAAAGAAAAACTATGCAGAAAATGGGGTATGTAGTGTCTACAATTCATGCAGCAATAAAGTTCCACACTCCTTATGGAATTGGCAATGTATTGTCAACATACGAACTTAACAAAGTGGAAGAGGGACAAAAGAAGGTCATGGAAACTATCGCCGAGGTTACAAAAGATGTTCTTAGATGTGTAGATGCAGAGGAAAGAATTATTGTTAATGACAAGCACCCTGAGCAGATAGTTGTCATCGGGAAGCAGCTCCCAACAAGTTTCAAGAGGAAGCTATAAGACCTCCCACGGTCCAATGCAGATGTCTTTGCATGGACATACGCCAATATGAAAGGGATCCTAATAACTATTATGGTAGGAGGGAAACCCTTCAATATGGAGCATAAGCTAAACGAGTATAAGCACATTGAACCAGTAAAGCAAAAGAAGCATGGAATGGCTCCAGAATGAAACGAAGCAGCATACAAGGAGGTGGATGAGCTTACAAAGGCATGAATCTTGCGAGAAGTCAAATATTAGACGTGGGTAGCCAACCCAGTCATGGTAAATAAAAGTGATAAAGGCTGAAGGATGTGTGTGGACTTCATAGACATAAATGAAGCTTATCCCAAAGACTGCTACCCCTTGCCAGAAATTGATTGGAAAGTGTAATCTCTCTCAGGGTTCTGACTAAAATGTTTTTGGATGCCTACAAGGGTCACCATCAAATACAAATGCCGAAGGAAATGAAGATAAGACAACTTTCTTCATTAGGAAAAGAGTATTTTGCTATCGAAAGATGCCCTTTGGTCTAAAGAACGCATGGGAAACTTACCAAAGGTTAGCCGATGAGGTGTTCAACGATCAAATTCGGTGAAGCCTCAAGGCGTACGTTGACGACATGATGATTAAGAGTGCTTTTGAAGAAGACATGCTGATGGACATCCAAGAGACCTTCGACAGGCTTCGGTCTATCAATATGAAGCTTAATTCGAAGAAGTGCTCCTTCGGTATTGAGGAAGGATCATTCTAGGACATCTCATCACTAAGTAGGGAATCAAAGTTAATCCTTTGAAGGTCAAGGAAATCACTGACCTTAAACCACCAAGAACGCTCAAGGAGATACAGAGCCTTAACAGAAAGCTGGCAGCACTAAGCCAATTCCTTTCGAAGGGTGCCGACAGATCGCTTCCATTCTTTAAAGCCCTTAAAAGCTGCACAGATAAGAAGACTATATAATGGACAGCTGATGCTGAAGAAGCCTTTCAAAAAATAAAGGAGTTTATAGAAATACTACCAACACTTACAGCCCCAATCAAAGGTGAAGTATTGGTAATGTATCTTGCGGCTTTAATAGAAAGTATAAGTGTTGTCCTACTAGCGGAAAGAGAAAGAGACAAGTCCCGATCTACTTTGTAAGCATGGTACTACAAGGAGCGGAATTAAACTACTAGGAATTAGAAAAGCTCATGCTAGCTCTCATCCATGTTGCAAGAAGGCTACGAAGGTAGTTCCAAGCTCACCTTATTAGGGTATTAACCGATAAACCCATAAAGAAAATCCTCGCAAGACTTGAGAAATCGGGAAGGATAGCTAAGTGGGCCATCGAGATGGGGGAACATGACATCGAGTTTAAAGGACGTAACTCTGTTAAAGGACAAATCATTGTTGATTTCCTGGCTGAAACACCCTCCGTAGAAGACAAGGATATATAGACCAAGAAACCAAAAGTGGCAAACAAAGCCCCTAATTCAGGAAGCATGTAGAATTTGTACACTGATGAAGCCTCAAGTTCATATGGTTCTGGTACCGGTCTAATGCTGGTCAGCCCTGAAGGAAAAGAATACACGTATGCTCTAAGGTTCAAATTCGAGACCACTAACAACGAAGTTGAATATGAAGCATTGTTGGCAGGCCTATAAATAGCTATAGACATGAATATCAAATATTTAACCATCTTTTTTGTACTCCCAGCTAATGGCTAACCAGGTCACGGGTCTTTTCGAGGCTAGACAACCCATGATGAAGCAATACTTAGAAAAGATAAAAGGGGTTCTCGAGAGTTACAATAGTTATACCATGGAACATGTACGAAGGGACCAAAACAAGAAAGCAGACGCCCTGAGCAAGCTAGCTTCGATGACCTTTTTACATCTTGCCAAGGAGGTCCTAGTAGAAGTCTTGGCCGAAAGATCAATCATCCGAAGAGAGGTAACAGACATCATAAAAGAAGAAGACGAAAATTGGATGTTTCCAATCCAAGAGTACTTACTATTTGGTCTACTTCCTAAAGATCCACAAAAGGCAAGGAAGTTGAGAGTCAAGGAACCCCAATACTGGGTCATCAATGGAAACCTTTATCGTAAGTCGTATTTGTCACCATGGATGCGATGTGTAGGTCCGATATAGGCTAAAAGTATCATTCAAGAAGTACACCAAGGCTCCTGCGGCATGCATTCATGGTCATGGTCGGTGGTGTCGAAGATCATGAAGCTAGGATACTACTGGCCCTTGGTGCACATTGATGCAAAAGTAGAAATACATAATTGCGAGGCTTGTCAAATTCATTCATCAGTACCTAGAATTCCAAAGCAAGACATGGCATCAATAACTTCGACATGGCCTTTTTCTCAATGGGGAATCGACATCGTAGGGCCTTTACCAATGGCTCTAGGAGGCACACGATTCCTAGTTGTGGCCATAGATTACTTTACCAAATAGGTAGAAGCGAATCCCCTAGTATCCATAACAAAAAAACATATGGAGAAGTTCGTTTGGGAGCATATCGTATGCAGACTCGAAGTTCCCCAAATCATCATCTCTGATAATAAGAAATAGTTTGCCGAAGGAATCTTCTTAGTTTTTTTGCCAAAGACTTGGCATATACTAGTCCTTCACCTCTGTCTATCATCCTCAAGAAAATGGGCAAGTAGAGGTCACAAACAGAGACATCGTCAAGGGCATAGGACAAAGGTTGGGGAAGAACCATCAAGGCTGGGTAGATGAGATGCTACAAGTATTATGGGCACACAAGACATCACCAAAATCAAGGAATGGAGAAACTCCCTTCAATTTAACCTACGGCTAGAAAGCCGTCGTTCCCATAGAAATAAGTGTGGAAATAGAAAGGGTAAAGGAATTCGAAGCCAAAAAGAATGAAAAGAGATGCGAGAAAATCTGGATATCCTTGAAGAACGAAGGGAGATAGCTTCCATTAGAGAAGCTCATTACAAGAAAAAGCTGGAAAGGTACTTCAACAAAAGAGTCTGATCATCTACATTCAAGCCAGTTACATATGTACTTTGACTTAACAGTGCAAGTAAAGCCGAGTTCCAAGGAAAAATGAAACCAACATGAGAAGGGCCCTACGTAGTAAGGAAAGTCTACGGAGATGGAGCCTACAAACTGGAAACGCTTTCTGGTTCCCTAGTTGATCAAACATGGAATGGTTTGAATCTTCGTAAGTTTTACATGTAAAGCTTACTAATTATTGTCTTTAAGAAAGTCATTGGTTAGACTACCTTTTGTCAAAGGGAAATTTACTAAGTGTAGCAAACTAAGTGATCATATTCAAAATGATGTAAATCTTCCTACATGATAAATGAAAGTAATAAATTCCCTTCAAATCTATTATGTCGTTATTTACAACAAAGATTTAGTTAACCAAGTATTCAAAAGTTTCAACGTTCGAAAGGATGTTGTAGGGCCACACATGAGCCTTAAAATTAATATCCACATTCACGTTAACTTCCCAAAGGTCTTCGTTTGAAACCTTTATGGGCCAAGATGGAGTGGGTCACGACCCTTTGTCACAAGCGAAGGAATGCTTGATAAAACCTTGGTGATTAATTCACATTTTAGAAGGCCACACTTGAGCCTTAGACAGTGAAAACAAAGCAATGCTAAAAAGTTGCATGACAAAAGGATGGGGGTAATTTACCCATAATTCAAAGTAACATTCATAAAATATTACTCGCAAGAACAAAACAATCAAACACAAGCAATACATTAAAATGTCTGTGGACAAATACCACGGGTACATACCACATGGGAGGTTAAAATAATGCCTTGTAGGCGACCTTTAGTTATCAGGATTTACAGCCTTTGAAGACGAAGGCTGATGTTGCGGTTGTTGTAAAGACTTCAACACAAAGTTTTACAAATCCTTGGGCAACGTGTCTAATACTTGTAGTAGTAGTATAGGTAAGACTCAAGGGTTGCTATCATTCTCTAGGGGTATAGGTTGGGAAGGCTCGAACAGAATTTAACAAAGGTCTACGGGGTTGAGAGAAGATTCTTTTTGTATTTTTATAGAAAGCAGTAAAAATCATTGGTTTGATTAACTAATTAAACTAAATATAATCTAATCTACTGGTGATAACTTTATGATAAAAAGATGTATTTACTTAATCATGTACTACTCCTTAGATTGCTTCTCTTAATCCTGTTGCTTTGTCACACTTGTGATGATCTGTGTAAGTATTTCCTAAGTCATGAATGAATTACACGAACCCGCCGTCTATTTAATATTCCGTTAAGGAAACACACAAGTAAGGTAGTATGAAGACTATTACATGACCCCTAAGAGTATATTAAATGCAATTGAAATATCTTAAGAGGAATCAACCATATTAGGGATAAGGTAGTATAAAGACTGTTACTGATGGTATCCTTTCTACACACTCGCATTTCCCTAGATGTCTATACCAATTTAATATCTTATGGCTAGTTTTCTAAAGCCTAACGCACACATCCATCAAAAGAAGCAACATTAAAAGGATCTACAATCATACATAAATACAAAGGAGGGTTTAGCCTAGCATGTTATAAAGAAAGCAAGAACATAAATAAATCAAACAATAGATAGACATATTGAATGATTAATGATAAAAAATCTTACTTGATCAAAACATGGATTAAGGTCAGTTACAATAGGGTTTTGAGGCCCTAAAGACGGCCTAAAAGCTGCTAGAATGGTTAGGGTTCATCTCCCAAAAGTTATACAAAGTTACACACTTAAAACCCTAAAATTGGTTTTGTATTTATAGGAAAAACGTTGCTACGACGTCAAGTAATGGTCGCGACGCCGTCACCATGTTGAATCTTCTAGATCTGATTTAAGTCGGTTGCGTCCTGACGTCATCGTCAAATCCTCGACGCCGTCACTAGAAAGATCACGACGGTATCACTTTATGCTTGTAACGCCATCTCCACGGTATATTTGCATCATTCTTTAAGAGATTTTGGTGTAGGTCCGTCGTCTTGTCCGTTTCTTCTCCAAATGAGCCCAAGTCACGTGTATTTCCTCCAAATTTCATCCAAGTGCTAAAAACCCAAAAACAAACGATTAAACACATAATCTAGGCATATTTGCATGATTTAGGGGGTTAAATGACCCTAAAAGTGTATAAAATGACACCTCATCAAATACCCCTACACTTGGGATTTGCTTGTCCTCAAGCAAATGAGCTTTTCTACCTAGATAATAGCGATATTGGGGGCATTTAACGTACTCTTTAAAAGTAGTTTACGACACAACCTTCTAGACCTCGTAATTAAAAGTACGGAAACTATATACTAGCACCTCACATAAGTGTTTGGGATTCTCTCTTTCTCTTGGGTGTATAATAATTTATAACAACTACGAGAAACGGAAAATTAACACTCACTACCTGTCATAGAATATAAATTACCATAGACTTGGTAAAGGATCAAACCTCCACCACTAGGCATAAGTATTAGTCATTACCATCAAAAAGGTCTTTTAAGGGTTGTGGGGTGTAGGTGTAAGATGACATAAATGGAAATAGAAATGGATGGGATACATTGAGTGACTTTTGGGTGAATTTGGGGTGAAAGGGTTAGCTATTTATTTATAAGAATATACGCTGATTGGGTTACTAAGCCAAAGACTTAGACGATGATATACAAACTCTACAAAACTCTACATCAATCTCTTTCTTTTTCTTTTCTATTTTTCTCTTTTTTGAATAACATAATACATCACTTGGGGTTTATAAACATCCCCTACACTTGAGTTTTAGAACTCATAATTACAATCTAACTAATGACCCGAATTGAGGCGGATTAACATAGCATGGAGTTCATTTGACAAACATATGGGGGTATTGATTTAACTTTTCTTCCCTATTCTTCCGCGAAATAAATACTACCATGAATCTCAATCGTCCCTAAACTGTATGTACAAGGATAAGGGCTTAGCAACTGTGCACTCAAATAATTAACTTGGGTTAAAATAATAATGTACTAAAAGCGAGTACATACAAGGTAGGCTAAGGCGATTTGGGTGTAGCAATTGGTTTAAGGGTGACAACGCTCTTCATTAATAGTCCGACTTAACCAGAAAATTACGAGAATCATGAAAAAAGATAGGTTCAGAGGGGTGTACTAGGGATATCCTGCACTAAAAACGAGTGCATGGCAAAGGTGTGGGGATAGTTATATGGTCGAGGTGACCATCATAACAATTACAAGTTTTAAACATGGGTTAATCCTAGTGACTCTTATCTAGCTAATCCTAATACTTACTACGCGGTATCACGATGCATCACAAAAACAAGTTCTAGAAGTTAATATACTACCGGTACACTCATATAATTTAATACCGATACCAATGTTCCAGAAAAGGCGACAAAGACCATACGCACACATCTATAACGACGAAATAGACACATATGACTGCATTCGAACCTTGACTCGAACAAGATAAAGGTCTAAATTATACTGGGTATCAAAAATGGATACCTGAATTCCTAAATATCTAAAGGCGAACCTCACATTTTTAGGGTGGAATTCTGAGGTTTTTTGTGCTAGTAATAAAAATTCTGACCCATAAGACGCTATTAATACTCGGTTTTTGTTGGTATGTGTCATAATTTTTTTTAAATTTTGGTTAAAATTACCTTTTATGCTATGTTTCAATATATTACCCGTTATTTTAAGGACAAAGCAAATGGCAATTGAAGAAATAGTTTCTAAGGCTTATTTCCCCCTACACTTAAGTTGAACATTGTCCTAAATGTTCTTTAAAAGTACCCGTAAACCAAATAAAGAGAAAAGAAAACAAGTAAAAGAAACTAGTACTCCCCTGGTTTGCTCAATAATAGAGAAGAAACATGCGATAACTGGTTAAATCATCCTCCAAGAATCATCCAATGAAACTTCCTAAGAACTTTCAAGCTTCTTCTTATCAAATATAACCTCTAAATCAAAGATAAAGACAACTACACCAAGCATAAAATCGGCGGGATATATATATATACAATGAGATTTTAGGGTTTAACTCTATAAAAGCAGTAAAGATAGGATGAGAGTAATGATGTAATCATAGGTTTATGCAGGTTCATAAAAGAATTACAAATTTTAAATGTTGTACAAAGTATTTTTCAAAAATATTTGAAAATTTTTAAATTTTCCTGTAGCTGGGCTCACGACGCCATCATGATAAATCCTGATGCCGTCGCCAGCGACTATGAAAATTTGCTTTTCGTTTACTTCGAAAAATTTCTTGCATGCGATTATATAAGTTATTTCCTGTATGAATTACTGCATGGAACATGAGATTAGTCAATACAATCATGTGACTCAAAACTAACGCGGATTAATCTAAACAATTTATTTAATATGTTCGAATTGGTTCTTAAAAACCGAATAATTTCCCTTACACTTATTTTATTGCAAAATACCTTTGTTTGTCAATAAGACGAGGTTAAAGACAAAACAAAGCAGGATTACAAAATCAATTCAAACATAAAAGAATAAACAGTAAAGAATTGAAGCACAAGACACTCATAATATACGGGAAAATAAACATTAGGTTGCCTCCTAAGAAGCGCTTTTCTTTATTTATGAGTCTTGTAGCTAGAATTAAAGTCACACGTTCTTACGTGTAATAGAAGTGGCCCAAATTGATGATCTCCCTTGGACTCTCCCTTTCAGAAAGTTTTATAGAGTTAGGAACTAACTAGAGGGTTTTGGTGAATTTTTCTCCATCTGGATCAATCAGCCTAATCTTGGCATGCCATGCCATGTGGAAACCATAAAGATCATTGTAGCTCTAGTTTGTTAAGAACTAATCTATGACAATGATAACATAGGCGGAATATTCAAACATAGAATTAATATTATCATAACAAGGTTTTACCAAACATTCCAAGCCCTAATATTATTTGATCAGAACAATACGGTTACATCAATGAACTATAACAGGGATCAAGGAAAACCTTAATTACCTTGAGGCTAAAACTAACCAAATCCTAGGCGTCCACTTAGAGGACTTGACGCCTAGAATACACACACACTTTAATGGTGTTTACATCTTTGACACACTTAGAAAACTATATCTAGGTATCTATTTATATAGTAGAGTCCATCTAGATTTACAAGAGAAAACATAATTGTATAAGGAAACTAAATCTTTTAATTCTTTAATAAACTTCATCTTTATCTTCAAGAATCATATCTTTTGGAATCTTTTAAATCCTTTTTGAAGATAAACTCCCACCATTTGGAATTCCCATAATGCTAGATTCAGTCCTTATGTTTCATTCTTGTTTTGTCTTATCAACTCAAATATAATTCCCAACAATCTTCCCCTAGTTGATAATGACAAAACCAAATAAGCATGAAACTTACCCCCCTAAGTTAATATACGAATGAAAACTTCCCCTCAAGCTACCAAGGATCTACAAGTTGCAAATCATCAAATCTTCTTCCCCTTTTTGTCAATATCAAATAGGAGACTAAAGTATGCAAGTTTGATCTTCACAACTATGAACCAATATTACACTTCTAATCCAAGTATTCTAATAACCCAAATTGCCATCCATTACGCACCTTAAGAAAAATAAACTTGAGCAGTAGAAACTTACACTAGAAGTAGTAACAAAGGCTAGTAGTAGTAGAAACCTTCACCTTGATGTAGCATATAAATGGTTAAACATTTTAACATTAAGCTTCCCCTGAAACCCATATGTTAACCATTTATTGAATCTTCAATTTTGTAAGCTCTATGTAATGATCACTGATGAAGAAAACTAAGTATAACGAACTTGATGCTAAAGTAGAATAACCCAAACTTGTGTCTTATGTCTTGTACTATCCACGTGACTTCAAACGTATACCCAAAACCAATGTATAGGGAGACCGCAATCTCTTGACAATTTATCCTCATCTTCTATGAGACACATAACCAAAGTGATAACAAATATGAGCATTGAGCACCATAAGTTGGATCACACACCTTTGCTAGATTTGTCAATTCTTCGTCACATTGTTTCTAAGCATGAACAAGTTATCTCCAAATGTTGTAAACCATTTAAGATATGATAAGAACACAAACCTAAATAATTCCACTTCATCTTCAAATAAGTGATAAATAACCATCTTCGTAATCAATTCTCTAAATAATCCAAAAATACGAGCCTTTTAAACCAATAAGAATAAACTGAAAGAAATTCAGTTCTGTACGAGATCAAATCAAGTGCCAAAAACAAGTACTGTCCGATATCGGACAAGCCTAGCAGTACTAATGTCTCTTTTGTCCGATATCTGACAACAAGAGCAGTACTAACTGCTTTTATTAGCAGTACAAATGAACCATCAACTTAGCAACACTTTTTATTGTGAATAGTACTAAAGCCAAGCAGCAGCATTAAGTTTAAATACACTAGCAGCATAAAGTATCTTCCATTGGCAATATTATGTTAATAAGCAGCAGTAGTAAAAATAGTCTGGTTTATGAATATAACCCACACAATCAGTTATGACAACATCATACTTCCATACCTTCATAACCTGCTGTGACATCACAAGAACAAATCAAAAACCCTAATGTGTTGCTGCTACTTTACATGCTGCTGCAATACAAACATCATAACCATGATCTGCTCGTCTATATAACTGCTTGGAGAATATACATCTGAGTAGCAGCTTCTTGTGAATTCACGAGCAGCACTAAGTGTAACTTAACAGCAGTAAGTTTCAATGAAGCTTCAAACCCATTTATCAATCCAGTAGATCCATACATGAATATAAGCCCTAAAAATTTAGGGTTTCTACATTGAAAACACAAACATGTACCTGCTTTCTGGATAAGCCATCGAACATAACAACATTACCATCATTATATCTGCTGTGAATATACTTGCTGTTCACGAACTCAGACCAGCAACCTTAAACATCAATCTGCTACATAATTTAGGGTTTGGGGAGAAACCCTAATCTTACTAAATATCTTCTAATTAAAGAACGAGCAGAAAAGTCAAAACCCTTGTAAAGCTTCAAACCTGTTCATGATTAAAAACATCCAATAGCCTGGTCGTGACTTTAACAACAATACACCAAATTTTTCTGTTTTTCTAGAATTAGGGTTTATGAAACCCTAATATTATTGAATGTGCCCTGTACCCAAAAACAGAAAACTCGAACCTTCTTTTTCATAAAACCGTCCACATAAACCTTGTAGAATCCTAGATCGAGAGCCACGAGGCTCTGATACCAATTATGGAAACCATAAAGATTGTTGTAGCTCTAGTTTGTTAAGAACTAATCTAGGATAATGATAACATAGGCGAAATATTCAAACATAGAATCAATATTATCATAACAAGGTTTTACCAAACATTCCAAGCCCCAATATTATTTGATCAGAACAATACGGTTACATCTGTAACAGGAATCAAGGAAAACCTTGATTACCTTGAGGATAAAACTAACCAAACCCTAGGCGTCTACTTAGAGGACTTGACGCCTAGAACATACACACACACACACACACACTTTAATGGTGTTTACATCTTTGACACACTTAGAAAACTATATCTAGGGATCTCTTTATATAGTAGAGTCCATCTAGATTTACAAGGGAAATCATAATTGTATAAGGAAACTAAATCTTTTAATTCTTTAATAAACTTCATCTTTATCTTCAAGAATCATATCTTTTGGAATCTTTTATCTTTTGTAGAATAAACTCCACCAGCTTGTAGAATTCCATAATGCGAGATTCAGTCCTTATGTTTCATTCTTATTTTGTCTTATCAACTCAAATATAAATCCCAACATGCCCCGTCTCTATTTTTGGGTGGTTTGTCCCAGTTGATTGGGTTTTTATTAGATCTTCTGACTCCCACATGTTTATCTTGAGGTTTATGGGTAAAGCTCCTAAGAATTCTACCATTCTCCTAAATACTAGGACGTCTTTAAAGGGATTAATCTCAGCATCTCTAGCTATCTCCTATTCTCCGGGTAAATGACAGTCTAATAAGTCTTTCCTAGCATAGTAAAGGGCTCGTGCACCCACACCATCTAAGCTAGGTCATGGTTTGTACGACTCCCTTTTTCCTAGTGTGCTCTAATAGGGTGCTTCCTCTTCACCTAAATTGACTCCTTTTACTCCAAATACCGATCTAGTGATTCCTTCTCCTACCACTATTTTGGCTTTCCTACAATCTATAACTGCATTGGCGGTTGCTAGGAATCCTCTTCCTACAAGTAAGGGGGTTTCGGGATCCTTTTTCATATCAATTACATAGAAGTCGTTTAATAGTTTCAGTCTTCCTATGTGGACTTCTACATATTTAACAATTCCAACGGGGTAAGATTTGGTTCCGTCAGCCAACTCGAAGATATGGCAAGTCTCTTCTAATAGTCCCATGTTAAGCTTTTTGAAAAGGTATAGCGGGATTATGTTTACACATGTAGGAACCAAGAAATCACTTAACTTCATAATTATGAACAAGAAATTAAGCTAGGAGATGATGAGAAGAAATGTAGAAAGAGAAATAAAAGAGAGAAAGTAGAGAGAATAAAAGTTGGGAGAGTTTACTTGAAAAAATGGAATGTTACAAATGAACCAACCACCTCACCTTCCTTGGTGAGGTGTATATGTATCCAACTAAAAGGCTTTCATGCCTTTAGTTATTCTACGGGCCGGGCTCGGGTTTACTTGGGCTTTCGCCCGATACACGTGACCGGTTAGATTACATTAAATGAGCCCGTTTACCCGTTCTAGCCTATTACAACGTTACATATTAAAATGACCGAGACTTAATATTCTAAATGAACGAACTTCCGTGTTCGACTCATTATTTGAGGCTAACAATCTCCCCCGAAGTGAGTTCATTGTGACACTCCTTCGTGAGATCAATGAGATTGCTTTTGTCGATAAGCTCTTGTGATCTTTGTCTCTGTCTACGTTGTAGGCTTGTTCCTTCATGCTTTGTGATCTTTGATCTTTAGCCTTTGTCATTGTCTTTTGACTTTGTCTTTTTCGTCCGAGATCTTTAAATCTTTATCCTTCCGTCTTGATCGTCTTTGCCACCTTGCGATCTTGTGTCTTGACCAACATGCTCATACTTTGCATCATCTTGAAAGCTTGCTAACAATCTCCCTTGATAGACTTGATATCTTTGAAGGAAGATCTTGTATATCAGAGTTTGTGCGGAAGTCTTTATCTTTAATTCTTGAGCTTTCATGATTCTTGAATCTTGATGCTTATAGTATGTCTTTATAGTTTGAGCATGAGCATGTGGTAATGAATCCGACTCCAGCTGGAATGAGGCATCACCATCTCCATCTTTATGTATCCTAAAATAAAACAGTTAGCAATAAAGCATGTAGATGAATATGGCTTTGTCATTCGTCCGGATTTGGTTAGATTAACCTCCGGTTTAGTAGGACCATTTTATAGTATGAATACTATACCTGTGATCAGGTAGATTCAAAGAATCTCCTTGACAAGGTTTCTAGCTTAAAGCGTACGGTCTTCTAACACAAATGTATTAGATTTACCATGCTTGCTAGTTCTCATTATCGGAACGTCTCAAAGCAGGCAACATGGTAAGAGTGAATCAGATAGTTACTATCTTTCTGATTAAGCCGTCAATTCATTTCCTGGAACATGTTTGATTTACATTGAATCACACCATCGTTTCTTTCCAGTTGACACAAGTTTGATTCATATAGAATCTCGCAAGTCACCTACCAAGAGTTTGTTTGATGCTAGCTCAAGCAGGATTTCCATCTTTATTATGAGTACATAAGTATCACTCGGATGTTCTTATACAATCACAAGGATAATGCGTAGGACTCTTGTTAACAGCTTGTGAACTTATTGGTGTTCAACAAGTGTTAGTAATGGAATGTGTCCTAATGAGATTTATTATGGATTCTCTGCTCTAGACTCGATTAGGCATTTGGTTTTCGTTAATCATGAGTTGGAGCACGATTGCCCCCACCTCATTCAATATCAACAAACTCCATAGTGAGAAAGACATAGAAGTCGTGTGTATCTCTATGACAAATGAGATAAGTATCTGTTAAGAGAAACTTGAATGGCTCGGGAGGGTTGTGCATTGCATCACTGGGTTTATGATGTCGTCTTCAATGTCAGCAATCAACATTGTGATTCTGACAACATATGCATTGACTCTCGTTTCTGCCTAAGTTTAGATGGCATAGGCACTTTCTTTAGACCCTTTATCCATACATTTCTTTTTAATTCTTCAACCCCTTCAATGCTTACCAAGACGTCATTACTAACACCTTGTTGTGATTGTTCCAGTGTTAGCTCAATCTTAGTCGGCATTCTTCCCTTATACACATTCATCTCCAATCATACCTAAGGACTGCTATTTCTAACTAGAAGTGCCATGGGTATCCTTGGGTAGATCCCTCCGGTTCTGGTTGGATCATAGGACAAATACCTAACCTTACCACCTTATGACTTCAGAATCGTCATGAAATAAGATGTTGTAGGATATGAGATCGTAACCATAAAACCTTTTTCGAAGAGTATCAATCACTTTGAGTCGATAAGATCACTTATTATTTTAAAGATCATATTTTAAATACATTTCTCCCCTTATTTTAAATACTAATTCACTTAGTTTTTGAAATACTTTGTGATTAAAATTTGTCTTGAAATACCATGGGGAAAACGTTTACTTAGCATGAATTACATGGAACATTAACTTGCTCCCCCTCGATTTTACATATGTTTGACACCAAAAACAATGATACCAAGTTGTAAAATGAATATAAAATTGAGGGTTAGCATTGTTGAGCACATAATTTTGAAAGATTATTAATTGTCATCGAAGAATTCTTGAAAAATTATGCTCAACCACCTAATTATCTTATAACAATCAATCTATTTAATAGTCATTATTATTCCGTAGATGTTATTAAGACCTTTTATAATGTGTTGAATACATAAGAATTGTCATGTTATGATCTATCTAAAAATCATTAAAACATTGTTTTTCAGAAAAGCTCCCCCTCAAACATTGACTCCTTTAAAAAAAATTACACCAAATGTAGAATACTTATCTTTGAAAACAATATGAGGGAAGGAGTGTTGAACATACAATTTTGAAAGATTTTGAATCGTCATTGAGAAATTCTTGAAAAATTGTGTTCAACTTTTTGAAAAACCAAATGTTAGAAGACTTCTCTTCTAATGCTAAGGATAAGCGCACTTATGCGTACACTTTCCTTTGTCGTTTAGGACTGAGTTGCAATCTGAGTGTGATTACAAGTCATAAAGAAAAATTAGAAATGACATGTTTTGAAAACATTTGAAACTCCTGTTCGAACTTCATTTACACGCCCGTGTCGATATTAATCAACATTTCTAGGTACGTAAATGTTATCGATTCCAAGAGACATGTCGAGAAGAATATTTTTTGAAACATTTTCTGATTTTTTGATTTTGTATTTTCTTTTTGAAATTTTATATTTTTGTATTTTTCTTTTTTTCAAAAAATATGTACATGTTGATGTTTGAGGAAGTATCAAGCAGATTCTTTTGTCAGAACCTCCAGTTCTGCTGGAGTCAAACATCTCATACCAATTCGCCTGACAAGATACTGAAACCTATCTTCGGATAGGGCTTTAGTAAACATATCAGCCAATTGGTATTCAGTTCTGACAAAGTACAATTCAATTATACTGTTTTCAACATGTTCCTTGATGAAATGATATCGAGTATGGATGTGCTTGGTACGGGAGTGCTGCACGGGGTTGCATGAGATTGCTATGGCTGACTGAGAGTCGCAATACAATGGTATTTTGTTGTAGTTGAAGCCATAATCTTGAAGCTGTGTCCTCATCCACATGACTTGAGCACAACTTGCAGATAACGCCACGTATTCAGCCTCTGCGGATGACATTGCAGTACAGTCTTGCTTCTTTGACATCCAGCTGACTAACTTATCACCTAGGAACTGTATTCCTCCAGAAGTGCTTTTGCGAGTATCAACGCAACCGGCATGATCGGCATCTGAAAAAGCTGTTAGTTCAAAGCCAGAACCCTTCGGATACCAGAGTCCCATGTTAATGGTACCTCTTAAGTATCGAAAGATCCTTTTAACCTCTTTGAGGTGTTTTTTAGTCGGTCTTGCTTGATATCTTGCACAATAACATACAACTTAACTATGTCTGGTCTACTAGATGTCAGATACATGAGTGACTCGATTTTACTATGGTAATCAGTTTGGTCTACGGGTTCACCACTCAATTCTGCATCTAATTTAGGTTTCGTAGCCATTGGTGTACCAATGCTTTGTCCTTTTTCCATACCATGTTTTTTCAGAATCTCTAAAGTATATTTGGCCTGATTGATAAAAATACCGTGTGGGGATTGGTGGATCTGAAGTCCTAAAAAGAATTTCATTTCCCCCATTAAGGACATCTCAAATCTATCGTGCATTAATTTTTCAAAACGTTTTGAAAATTTAGGGTTTGTGGAACCAAAAATATTATCATCAACGTAAATTTGCGCCAGTAGAATGTCCTCCCCGTATTTTATCGTGAATAGGGCCGGGTCAATGATACCTTTAGTAAAACCTTTAGAAATAAGGAATTTTGAGAGTTCATCATACCAGGCTCTCAGAGCTTGTTTTAATCCATATAGAGCTTTCCTTAGTCGGTAAACTTTATCTGGATGATCAGGATCAACGAATCCGTCTGGTTGTGCAACATAAACCTCCTCCTTCAATGGACCATTAAGAAATGCCGTTTTCACGTCCATCTGATAAATTGGAAAAGACTTGTGTGCAGCATATGCGACAAAGATCCTGACAGCCTCCAAGCGAGCAACTGGAGCAAATGATTCTTCGAAATCAATACCCTCTTCCTGAGCATAACCCTTTGCTACAAGTCGTGCTTTGTTGCGAATTACAGTTTGGTCTTCATCCTTTTTGTTTTTCCATAACCACTTTAGCTTGATTACGTTCTTGCCAAAAGGTTTGTCAACGAGTTCCTAGACTTGTAGTTTGTCAAACTGATGAAGTTCTTCCTGCATTGCTTCTATCCATGCAGAATCAGCCATTGCCTCCTTAATGTTTTTTGGTTCAACAATACTCACGGTGAGTGCGAACATACACATTTCAGGATCTGTTGCAAGTTGTCGTCTTGTTTGCACTGGCTTGGATGGATTTCCACGAACTTGAGTTAACGGGTGATCTTTTGTCCATCGGTATTCGGAATCTTGAGGTTGATTGAAGGTATGCACATTTGAATTACCAATATTGCGTGAGGAAGACTCAGCATTGTTCCTTGTTACCGGTGTCACAGGATTGTAATATTCTGCGTGATTACGTTGTTTTCTCAGCATGAACATTTCTTTTCGTTTGAGTTGTCGGTTCTGATGTTAGGGTGAATATTCGATTGGAAGGGTGTGTGTCTTGTGGAGCTGAACTTATCGGTGGGAGAGATGACTTGTTGACATGGAGAACAGTACCATCATCTGAATAAATTCATCATACCAAAGGGACCGAAAAGAGATTCAAATCTTGTGTGATGAATGTTTATTATCTGTTGAAGGAGAAACATTTTGTAGTTCTGGTGCGGGGTCAGGGTTGTCATAATCTGACGCCTTTTGTCGTTGGGGAATGAGGCCTGAAGTGTCATTAGCAACAGACGTCTCAGACATCTCTTTGATCTCATCAAATCTGAGATGGATGGATTCCAACTATCAACTTGTTTCTCTTGTTATAGACACGATATCCTTTGACTGAAGTGGAGTTATCACCCAAAATGCACGGATCCCCTTTTTCTTTCATCTTATCCAAATTCTCACCATCTCTGGTTAGGTAACAAATGCAACCAAAGATGTGAAGGTGTTTGATTGAGGGTTTTCTGTCATTAATGATGTGATATGCCGTTTTCTCATGAGTTGGGATGAGGATTGATCTGTTTTGAGTATAGCATGCGGTTGCAATTGCTTCAGCCCAAAAGAATAAAGGAAGTTTAGAAGCCGAAAGCATCGTTCTAGCAGCCTCAACGAGAGTGCGGTTTCGTCTTTCGACAACGCCGTTCTGTTCAGGTGTTCGAGGAGTAGAAGTTTGATGCTCAATTCCTTCTTCTTTAAAGAATGCATGGAGTGTCTTGTTTAAGAACTCTGTGCCTTTGTCAGTGCGAACAGAAATTACTGGGGATTGAAGATTTCTTTGGATCATCGTGAGAAAGTCTTTTAAAACTTCTGGTGTTTGTTGAGAGAAAACACACACACACACACTTTTACAAAATGTGAGCTTCACCCCTCCATGGAAGTATGGATGGGGTATTTATAGTCCTAGTGACACACAACTATCGTAGCTTGTCATTATTAGTCCCTATGTGTCACGCTATAAATAAACTAATGTAATTCCGTGTTTGTCACCATATTTTAAGGCTAACAATCTTCCCCCAATATGTGGACATATACGGAATTACTTACAATGTTCCTAACAAGTACAAATACAATTAAATAAAGTCTTCCAAAGCTGAAGTTGTCTTGTGAGTTCTCTTGGTCTTGAAACTTGTATTCCAGCTTGGATCTTCATTGTCTTTACTTGTTCTGGAACCATTGTAGTATGCATGAACTGGATTAACTTCCCCCCAATTCATGCAGCATGTCTTGAAAAGCTTTCTTCATAGACTCCTTTTTGGCGAAGTTTCTGAATCAGCTTCCCCCCAAACCAACATCCCTATCTTAAGCAGATTCTGGAACTTTGAAGTAGCTTGAACAATCTTCTACTTGTCATTGACGTGCACAGCGGAATTTTGTAGAAGTCAAACCACACCAACGACCACTGCTTCTTGTCATCAGGGCTTGGTGAATATTCGTTCGGGGGTGCATGCGAGAAATCAGCATCTGTTCTTCTCATGTTTGTAGAATACTTCACAAACCATTCTTAGTGAAGTAGTATACACTACTTCCCCCTGGAAGTTGACATGGTAACATCAAAGTCAATTAAGTCCCGGATGTACACATTTTCCCCCATGATGGTTGCGAACTCTCAGAAGCATCATTGTCGTGTACGTTCATATACTCGAGAAGTTCTTGTCATAAGCACAAATCTTGATATACAAAAGAATCTTTCCTTTGACTTCAGAGACTGTAGAGGAGATGAAGCAATGATTCAAGAAACACTTGTATAAATCAAGGTTCTTGTGAATGGAATGTCATCGAAGACTTTGAGGATTTTGCTTAGACTGTGAAGTTTCTTTGTCTGGATAGCACAAAAATACCCGTGAGAAGTGCTGATTACATCTCAACCTTTAAACTCTCTAGGCTATTGTCATGATCACTTGGTGAAGTAAACCCGATATATCAAACTTGAAAAAAGAAATTGAAATCCCCCAAATTTGTACTTAAGCTTGCACTGTGTGATTGATGAACGGTGCAAGATTAGATCTTGATGTTACTCTATACCCACTCCGAAAAGTATGAGAAAGTACAACACCTCTTGAAGTTATTCTACATCGATTATTGCGTGTGACACTGAGTTCTTACATACGTAACTCCTTTAAAAGTGAAAGTTATCCAGGTCGGGCAAACCACCACCCATGACTGCTGGTAATAGATAATTAAGTCTTAATCGGTAAGGTATACGTTCAAGCAAGTCATCAATCGATAGAAAATAGAAGAAAGTCTCGATGATGAAATAAGTAGACGCCTTTGTGAAATTCAACTTTAATCGCAAATAAGGGATACCAAATCAACTCCGTGATCACATGTCATCGTAATCCGAATCTCTAGCCATTTTGTCATTTAAGTGAATCTTTTCAGGATCGTTTTAGGATTAAGTGTTGTTGTTTGTATGGTGTGTTGTTATGGTTGATTGTGTTTTATGAGTCTTGATTCTTGATTCTTGATTGTGGTGTTTGTTTGTTGTTCTTGTTTTGGGATTTAATATTTCCAAATTCGTCATATGCCAAAGTCGGTCAACTGCCACCTGATGCTGCGGATCGACCTTTAGTCAAAAACGCCAATGAAACCTTATCAAACGCAACTATCTTGATCAAAACGCAATGAATAAAAAATTGGGCAGAGTAGTTTAGTCAAAACGCAATGATGGTTTCAAAACGCATCATGTAGACAAAAACGCAAACGAGCAAAACGCAATGAAACTTGATCAAAAACGCAACGAGTCTAAACGCAAGAACTTGATCAAAAAGCAACGAGTCAAAAACGCAATAAACTTGATCAAACGCAACCGAGTCAAACGCAAGGAACTTGATCAAACCGCCATCGAGTCAAACGCAATAACTAGATCAAAACGCAACGAGGTCCAAAAACGCAATGAACTTGATCAAAACACAACGAGTCAAACGCAATGAACTGATCAAAAGCAACGAGTCAAAAACGCAATTCTCTTAGAACTATCTAGTCAAAACGCAACGACGAACACTTCTTCAGATAGTCAAAACGCAGCCAAGAAAAAATCTTCAAACTTTCTTGTAAGCTACGAAATGATGTTAAAACCACTTAGTAATGATGCAAGGAAGTGATCTAAGCCCAAAAGTACAAATCTTTAACACTTTTAACCACAAACAAAGATCAAATCTTGATTTTTCTTGCCATTTTTTCGAACCAAAAAAATAAACAAACCAAGCCACGAATTTGATCTTGTTTAACCACAATAATCAGTAGATAAACAACACGGATTCCCCCTATGCTCTGGTGCCAATTGTTATCACGATTCACCCTTATGAACACAAGATCCGGAGGCTTGGTAAAATGGAAAAGAAAAGTATCCATATTATTAGAGAGAAAAGAGATGAAATGGGAAGAGGTGTGTGTGTTGAGAGAAAACACACACACACACACTTTTACAAAATGTGAGCTTCACCCCTCCATGGAAGTATGGAGGGGGTATTTATAGTCCTAGTGACACACAACTATCGTAGCTTGTCATTATTAGTCCCTATGTGTCACGCTATAAATAAACTAATGTAATTCCGTGTTTGTCACCATATTTTAAGGCTAACAACTAGTAGTCCACTGTCCGAGTCCTTACCAATTGATTAGAACGTACTCATTGGTACCAAGGTCAACTTATGGCTCAACTAAGCTCACAATCAAAGGGTAAGGATAGGTCAATATTTGGTGATCTATGGATTCTAGACTCTAAATTGCAATATGGAGCAGCTTCCTGGATCTTAGCCTACGCCCAAACAACATCCAAAAGTCTATAGGCATTAAATATGTAGGGACTAGACATAGTTGACTGATAGGTCGCGATATTAAGCCGTAAACAAGTATAGAGATAAACTAATCGAACAATTAACGATAAAATAAGACAAATCGAGATAAACAAACCAACCTTTAGATCTTCATTACATGCTGATACCTAAGGTATCAGACTGTTAGTCATTTTAAAAATACACCGGTTTGGATATATGAACGATTAAAATAAAGAAACCTTAATCGAACGCGTATTCGGTTGCGCGAAGATTACAAGAGTTTTTCTATGATCTTGAGGCTCTTTTATGACCTTCTAGGCTCCTTTATTCGTCTCTTGGTTGACTTGGTAGTTTAGGGATCCACTTGCATACCTAAAACTGAGTTTTGGGTCGTCTATTTATAGGGTCTGGAAACAGGTCGATACGCCCTATCGAGTAATGTAGGATATGACGTATTAGGGATTTCTTAGAGTAAGGACCACATTTGATATCTTCTAGAATATTTTATTACTATATTGTGAATACGGCGTATTGATGTCTCCTGGATACGGCGTATTGGGTCTCTAATCCTTTGTGGTTATTTGTGAAGTGTAGGCACGGATACGCCGTATCTTCTTGATGGATACAACGTATTGAGGTAAAACCAGTTAATTCTTCTTCGTTGACCTAAGTATTATATACGGCATATCGTTGATGTAGATATGGCGTATTCTTCAAAGTCAGGGCAATGTCTTTGATTTCGTCAAAGTTTGGATATGTAGTATAGGTCTAAGTATAATACGGCGTATTTTCTGTCATATCAGCAGACTTTCTTAACCTTTTCGTGTAATGCCTCCAAAATGTGTGCTTTTAGCATAACTTCATCCAGGTACTCCAATAATCTACTGCAATTCTCAAATCTAACATTAAGTAACAAGTCTTTTTTTACAATAATTATAAAAAATGGGTTCATGACATGGGATAAATGATGCTATAAAATAGACGTTATTTGATGTCATCACTAATAAATAACATCTCTCCCCCCAACAGTTTTTAATTAATTGATATCCCAAATATCAAAAGATTATGACATTTTAGATAAGAGGATAAAATGTGATTAAAACAATGCAACTAATAAACGTGACCTAAAAGGACTCAAGTGTTGGCTTCTCCTTTGTATGTGCAAATTAATCGATAATCGATGCACATATGCAGGGGGGCATTTCCAAAATATGAAAACATCAAGGTACTCATGATTTGATTTATATCACAAGTACCTTGATCGGTTTTTCAAATGGTTTTAATGGAAACAATGGAGATACCTAAAAGACTGACCATGTATTTAAATTTATGAAGTTATAAGGTGGTTAAAGTTAGGTATTTATTCCATGATCCAGCCAGAACCGAAGGGATCTACCCAGGGACATTTCAATAGATAGTATAGAAGTCCTTAGGTATGATACAAATGGAGTAAAAGTAAGAATGGGAAATAATGCAGAATAAGACAGAGCTAACACTGAAACAAACCCAACAAAGTGTTAGTGATGAAGTTTTGGTATGCATTGAAGGGGTTAAAGAATTAAAAAGAAATGTAAAGATAAAGGGTGAAAAGAAAGAAGCCCTCCTTACACTTAGGCAGAAACCGGGTCAATACATATGCTGTCAGAATCACAATGATGATTGCTGACATTGAAGACATACATCATGGACCTAGTGATGCAATGCATAACCCTCCCTAGCCACTCAGAATCTATAAATAGATTTTTGTTTCAATTCTTATGGAAACTAAACACGTTATCTATTGACTTTCTCACTCTAAGTTAGTTGGTATTGAAAATGTGACAGTCAACTCCAGCCTATGATCACTAAAACCAAAGTGCACTATTGAGTCTAGAGCCAAAAGTGATCATCCATAAATCTCACTAGGACACTATCTATCTTACACTTGTTTTTCATATACTATGAAAATAAGTAAAATATCAAGAGTCCTACGTATTATCCTTGTGATCTTACCAGAGTATGAGAGTGATGCTTCATAGTATCATAGCGACAATGGAAATCCTTCCAGATCCAACATAAAACAAGCTTTACGGTAGGTGACCTGTGAGATCCTATATGGATCAAACTTGTGACACTGGATATCGATTCGGTCTAGATTATGAATTGACGACTTAATTGGTAAGATAGTAACTAACCGATTCACTCTTATCGTGTTGTTTGATTTGAGACGTTCTAATAAAGAGAACAAGCAAGTAAGGTGATTCTGATGTTCACACATTAGAAGATCTGATACTTATGTTGGAAATCTTACCAAGGAGATTCTTCTTAATTTAAATCTAGCTGATCACAGGTCGGTCCTCATGAAACCAGAGGTTAATCCAATGTAACATGGGCAAATGAAAAATCCATATTCGTCCACAAGCTTTCTTGTAGATAACTGTTTTATACGGGTTCATGTAAAGATGGAGATGGAGATACCTTGTTCCAGCAAAGTCAAGTTCATAACCGCATGCTCATACTCAATCAACAAATATGATGATATGATGAAAGCTCAAATGTATGTTATTCAAGACTTCCGCTACTCTGATACTCAAAAGGTATTCCCTGAAGCCATTATGTATTAAAGATGAAGCAATCCAAGGAAGAACATTCTATAGCTTTCAAGACAAAAGAATAGTATGAGCATGTCAGTCTGAAGGTCACAAGATTACAAGGAGGCAAAGGATTACAAGATAACACAAAGAGATAAAGTTTTGCCGATGATCTCAAAGAAGCTCAAGATCACAGCTTATTAAGCAAGTAGAAGCAAGCTCAACATCAAACTCACTACATGTTGATACAAGATAAAGATTAAAGATTACTGAATTTATGAGTAGATAGAATATTTGAGAATTTAGTTTTTAAGGACTTTACCAGTAGCTCTTTGAGTTGTTTCACATTGGGAAATGAGGGTTGAGCTTTAAGGAGAGCAGCTTCAGCTTTATTCTTTTTCAAGTTCCAGTTTGTACTTTTGAGACTAAAGAATGGAGTACTGGGTTCGGTAAAGCTCTTGAACTTGAGGAAGTCTTGGGTAAAATAAGGATTTGGAACTGAAGTATCTCTAGTTTCAACATTTTCAGTAGCATGAACTTCATCATCCACATCTTTATCACTATTAATCATAACAATGACAGGATCATCTTTAGGTAAATCCAGGTCTTTGAAGCTAGGTTGCACATGTGACACCAGCTTTGCAAGATCTTCTAACTTGATTGTGTTAGAGATTTCTTCCTCAATTTATCTAGCAACCGAGCTGGCCTGTTTTCCTGTTATAGTTTAAGTGAGGATAGTTTCCAACCCTTCACTAACAGATTTGGTTTGGTCTGCAAGAACATGTGGTCAGTTCAGTACTGCATAATAAGTGACCCATATGAAGGGTTTTTTGGTATCCTTCTATTTCATACCTGTTGTTGAGGTATAAAATCACTAGGAGCATATTTTCCAAGATCAGCTTCAGCTGTGAAAACTACTAAAGCATCATTTCCTGATGCAGACTTAGGGTGAATAATGAAAGATACTGAATAAATAGGCTTATTTAAATTAAATGCTGACATACCACTACTGAGCTGAGGGTTGGCTCTTTCTTCACTGGTGACCCCTAAAGAGGCTGGGCCACTAGTTTCTTGCTGGTCCTCTTTATGCATTATAGTATCTACATGTGTAGAAACTAGAGACTGGCTTGGGTTTTAGTCCATGGCCGAGCTGGACTCTTTTCTCTTTTTAGAATGGCCAGTTTTGGAACCAGTGGGTGCCTTAGAGGACCCACCCTTTGTTTCCTCTTTGCTGGACACAGTAGGGTTGCTTTAAAATATGGGGGGGGGGGGGAAAAAAAAAAAAGGGGTTTTAAAAGGCTATCATGTGGTCCAGTTTAAGCTCCAGCTTTGTGCCTTGGGAAACACTCTCAGCTTTTAAAGAGGTTTTTAGAGCCTTTTCAGACCACTGGCTTATCTACAACATATATAGCCAACATGTGGTCCGTGAAGGGAGGTTCTTCAGGTTGGTTGGGCTTCAGTGCCTAATTGTTGACACTAAAGACTTGAGTGGGGATGTAGGACATCATCATCCCTTATCTTCCTTCATCTTATGCATTATCAGCAAGGAGAGAAATCAAGTGTAGGGAACAACCTTTTCCCTATGCTTCTTGTTCACTTTGATGATGATATCTTCCCAAAAGATACTAGCATAGTCAATGTTGATCTTATTTGTAGGACTATTTTACAGTATGATGGCGCATCTTTGTTGGTTATTGATCAACAGCTCTCATGTTTTACCTTCCTAAGAATGGATTATTTATGCCCATTTTGTAACCTCCACCTAGGAGGAATCCCTTTGCTAGGAACCGCTTCTCCATACCCAATTGTTTCAAACCAGGCCTCACTATGTCAATAGATGGTGGTGCAACATACTTGCTAGAGTGAGGGAGGTAATGTGCACCAATGGCATTCCTAAATGTGTTTACCTCTACTTCCTTTATGATTTACCACCGGTGGGGATTGAGAAGGAAAACTTAGAGTTTTTTTAAAGAGCTTTAAGCTGAGTTACTAAAACTAGTAGGGTATTCGCTTATACTGTTTGGAGATCTGGTGAATGGGTTTCTAAGGCAACATTTGGAAATGAAATCGGAAACACATTTGAAGTGATCCTTGTTATTGTGTTCTGGGTATAGAAGAGCAACCTCATTGTTTGGGTTGAGGATGATGTCTTCAAGATTGAAGCCTATTTGTTTAGCAGCAACAAAGGGCCCCCAAAACACTAAAACCTAGTTTCTTGTTAATTTTTTTTGTTTTGCTTTGTTCTTGGTGGTGAGGAATTTGTTCTTGGTTTGCCATTTGAGTGATTAGGGTTTTGATGATTTGATTTGTTTTGGGGTTTTGTGTGTGTGTTCTTGGTGAAATGAATTGTTCTTTTGTAAAGTGATTTATGAAAGGTGAAATGGGTTTATATGATTTGTTATTTTTACCTTTTCTTTTGAGGAATTGATAACTGCCGAGTGGAAGTTATGAATTTTATGAGAAGTTTTAGGGCTTGTTTTTAACATGTGTACTAAACTTTGTATTTAATAAAAGTCAGCAAAGCATGTATCTGACACCTAGAACAGTGAACAGCCGTCTGTGCACTGTTAAAGTAGGTGAGAGAAAAGGTGAGGTTATTCTAATGTTTAAAATTCATCTTTTAATAAACTTTTAAATTAGTTAATTCCTTTTGTAAGAAATCACTTAATAAAATTATTTATTTTGAAAATCATTTTTTTAAACTGACCTTGATTGATGTTTAAAGAATGAACTTGGTTCAAGTTTGATGTCATGTCATGCTGAATTGATTATTGTAATCATCATTATCATTTAACCTCAGCCGAAAATGCGGCCAAATCACAGGATGCTATCTGCAAATCCATGAAGGTCGACATATGTGATTGCTCAGTTATTCACTCGAGGAGACCGCTAAAGAATTAGATAAAATCATTTTTATATATAAATAACTGAAGCGATTGAACCAATTTTGTTTAGTTCTTATTTTAACCAATGATTATGCTCCAACGAAGGTGACAAAATCATACATGCTCATGAAAATCCATGAATGAGACATATGTGATTTCTCAGTTACTTCACTTAAGCAAATTAAAGGTTGTATGCAAAAACTGAACTGACAACATATGAAAATTTGTTCAGTTTTGGATAAAGCGTTGAACCTTTAGTTTTCTTCAGTCAGTATTGAAGCTTCAGGTTTTGAATCAATGTTCAACATACCCAGTTTATCAATCAATCTTTTTGAAAGATGATTATCAGAAGCCTGATTTAAGTACATAATTAGATTGTTTGAGATAGCAATAATATTTGTTATTACAAACTGTGAGTACCTTTTCACATATGATATCATAGTTAATGAGTTGACTTATATCCATAGTATGTTGGCACAACATCCAGCAACAACTATATCTTCAGTTTTAGCTGAGAACATAGCCACTTTATCAACCAAGCTGGCCTTTTTTAGCAACAAACAAGTACCTGAATTACTTTTCATGTTTATGTTGCATTCGACAAGTCAGAGTCTGAGTATCCTTTAGGTCAAACCTTGAATGTTTTGGATACTGAAGACCAAGGCTGAGAAATCAGAAAGTTCTCTTAGTAGCAGTAAGGTAGGATTCCTTAGGATTTGCTTGATCTTATTCATAGAGATAAAAAAACTTAGGTGTCAGGTCTGCTTACAGTTCGATACATTAGTGATCCAAACATACCTCTGAGCTGAGTCTCACATATGGCTTTGCCATTAAGATCAGGTCCTAACTTGTTAGGGGGTACCATTAGAGTATTCACTAATGGACCATTTATGACATATTTTTTAGCAGATCCTTGACATTTTGGCTGATTAAAATGCTTCTTTCAGATTGATTAATATGAATTTCAAGGAAGTAGGTAAGGACACCTATTATTCTCATTTCATCATTCACTTTGAGTTTTGTAGGATAAACAAAGTGGTATCTATATTACTTCTTTCAAGCTTGTGTTTTTTTATGAGAGAGTTTTATTTTATCTCAAAACCTGGAGGTTGTTTGACATAAGCTTCTTCTTTAAGTTTATCATTGAGGAGTGCACTATTGACATTTCAATTGATAAACTATGAAGTTTAGTGTTGTGGCTATAAGCGGCAAGAAAGATCATGATTGCTTCATGTTTCAACTGGAGCCAGATTTTATCATGATTTTATGCCCTCATGAAGTGATGATTAATATCAAACATTATTGCCTATGATAACCAATGACAAGTTTTCTTTTTTATTGAGGAATGAATTGGATCATGTGCTGAAGTATCTTTCATTTGGAGAGGATAAGAGTTCGGATATCTGAACATCTTTAGTTTTGTGAGGTTATTAATGAATTAATTTTCATTGGCGTATTTTTTGTTCAAACTGATTATCATTTGATGAGTTTATCAGTTTGAAACGGATGATTAGTTTTGATCATTTTGACCATATTGGTCAGGTGAGACTTTGATTAGTTGATTTTTTTTCATAAGATTTTATAAAGATTTCTCAGTTGTTAAAAAAGTTTCAGTGTTCATGCTGTTTGAACATTTCTTTTTGAAAACTGTACCATAACCATAACCTTTGGAGGTGTATGAGGAGTTAGTTCATACATTTCTTCAGGTCATGATTCTTCCAAGATTTGTGTAATATTTATGTTTTTTGAATGACCATTGTCCTAAAAATGATATGTTATATTGTACAAATTGGATTAGGATGGTTAGTTTTGACTAGAAACCCACCTCTTAGTGGGATTCTTTGATCTTAAAGCACTTGATGAATCATTCTCTACTTATTGTTGAAAGACGCGCATTCTTTAGCTCTTGAAGACTTTCTCTTTTTACCGTTGTTGCCTCAAAATATTGTAGTCGAACAATGGAAGTTCGTTCTATAATTATATTAAGGTCTCGGTCACTAAATTAAAGTAACGTTGTAATAGGCTAGATGGGTGGTAATCTGGGCTCGTTAAATGTAAGCTAATTTTGGTCTGTGTTGCGAGCTAAAACAAGTCAATCCCGATCCCGGCCCAAGTAAAAGCCCACACACCCCATGTAGTTGTGTAGGGTATTTAAACCATTTTCCACTATGGAAAATGGTGTTGATTCATTTGTAATTTTTTCCATTTTGCAAGTTAATCATCCAACTCTCATTTTCTCTCTACCTTTCTCTCTCTAACTTCTCTCTAAATTTCTTCCATTTTATCTCATCTTATTTTTCTTGTTTCAATAATGAAGTGAAAGTGATATTTGGTTCCGACATTTGGTATCACTCGCCTCGGGTGGGTTTAGTGGTCTAGTTGTGGTGATTTAAAGCTTATTGATTCGGATTATAAACGTTTATTTGGGATTATTCTCACGTGCCTTGTTTTTTTTTCTACTGTTTCATTACTTCTTTTGCATATTACGTTTTATTTTAGTGGGCCAAAATTATTGTTTCTTCTGTTTCATTTATTTTGGGTCTACACTATTATCACTAGTAGGAATGGTGCAATAATGAACTTATAAAAACAAAAGAAGACGACACAAGGACGACAACAACAACCGAACGAGTTCAACTTTTGTGTGCCGATCTAGTTTTTTCAAGGATAGCCGAACTAGACAAGATCCAAGGTGAACCGAACAAGTGGAAATCCAAGAAGGAACGAACGAGTGGATAAAGATTCAACTAACCGAACCCGTAAAGTCACTTGACAAGTTCGATCGGTTCAAAGTTTCATCAACTGAACGAGTATAAAAACCTTAATGAACCAAACTTTGCTTCTCACCTTAAGGAATCGATACGATGTAATTTTCTTTGATAACCTCCTCCCCCCCCCCCCCCCCCCCGAACGAAGGTTATCGACAAGAGTGAGTCCGAACGAGTGTGTAAGCTTGAAAGATCGACCGAAAGTGTTAATCTTGAAAGAGCCGAACGAGTGTAATTTTGAAAGAGCCTTCGCGAAACGAGTTGTACTCTTAAAAAGACCGACGAGTTTTGTTTACGAGTGCATAAATCCGAACTAATTCTCGATAACAAGTCTATACTCGTTTAAGTGTTTTCGGTTTTCGGTTTCGAGTGTCGTTAATCTACAGGACTTAAGACTTATACCATCGTGATCGTGACATCTTTTCGATCAACGTGGTATATTCGGATTTCACCGACGATAACCGTACCGGTTCATAAGATCAAATCAATAGTCGTTCTTACTTCTACAATTTTCACAGACGAAAGTGATAAAAAAAATGGAGGGAATTCATTTATTAATTAACAAGAATTTGAAAATGACACATGCAACCCCTGGACTTTAATTCAAATTCACCCTTCATCATTTGTTTTTTTAACCTCTTTGTTAAAAAAGTGTTTGCATCGTTAGTCCTTAATAGTTATATTTCATCCGTTAGCCACCTAAAGTTCAACGTTTGCTCACAGTTTGTCCTCGTAAGCTCTTTAATCGTCAACCAAAGCTCACGTACTTCAAGTTCAACAACAATTTCACCAACAACAACTATTTTCATAGTTTTTCTTGATTTAGTAAAATCCGCGAAATACTCTTTGTATTTCTCGGTTTAGTCAAGGACTTGTAAAATCCCGTAAAATAGTTTTACACAACACTACAACAAAATCACTTTTACCTGCTTAAGATCCTACAAATCATTTTTCTCTCATAATTCTAATCATTCATCATGACAACACCAATTGTTAACTTCCACAACCGGACTGTCAAATGGCATAACAAACATAATGGAGCTGGTTTCAAGGGATGCTCCACCAATGCTTGCAACGACGATATGCACAATGACGATCACGGGTTCTCCCTACTGATACATTGATACAAGACCAAATGGTGATGCCTTACGGAAGGCATTCTCAAAGGGTCCTTTCACTACAACGATTGTCACATCAACCAGCTGTTCCTGCAACAGAGGATTCTCAACAGTTCCTGAAAAACAAACAGTGAGAAAGGGGTTATGAATATGAATCCTAAAAATCAGAGCTCATTTTTGAATCAAAAAAAGGAGCGATTCATTTGATATTGACTGGAGGAATTGGAGTTGGAAATATACTTCAAACTGTTGATGCATGTCAGTGAGCACAGTCAAGAAATGTGGAGCATCGAAAGGCTACAACAAGTTGAATCACTCAATATTCATGATGTCAGACAACTTATTTTAGGGAGTTTGGTCATTCACCTTCACGATCGGAGAACATTGAGTCTTAATACACAAGATTCTACAAGATGATGATATGGAAATGATCGGAAAACAATTTGACAGTTGCTACGATTGGCAAGTCATTGTTCAATTTCTTCAACCAAACTTCAACCAGAATGCGTCAAGTTTTGTACAATTGTGGAAAAGCAAAACAACACAAGTGGATAAGTTTCATACATAAGCTCTTTGACATTCTGAAGCAATACAAAAGGAAGTTAATGAAACTCCGTGCTGTGAAAGAATGGCCAAGAATGCTAACCCTTATTAGCAATTGTTGTACTGCTCAAAACCAATCAAGACCCTATTACCAAACATCAAAACCTCACAAATCATATGCCACCATCATCAAAAGCTTATTTTAACTTCCAAACCAGATCTTCATGCTAACTACAAGATACAAAGGCAAAGGATAGCCAAACCTATCACCACCACATCTGAGTCAGTTCTGAAGAAGATTGTGATCATGAACAGCTCAGAAGGATAAAGACATGCAGAAAATATTTGGAATCTCATTTCAAATTCTTCAAGAAATCTACCAAAACCTACCAACAACTAACCTTAGACACTTCCTCAAACACCAGTAAACAAGAATGTGGATACTACTCTAAGGTACAAGAATGACAATCAGACTAGGCAGTTTGGGAATCAGAGGCAGTGCATGTTGTTGGGGCTGGGAAACTGTAGGTGTCTAGATAGTGCAACAGTCTCGGGATACAGTGTTTTAATGTAAGGAATTTGGTCATCATTATTGATAAGGAATGCAGGGGAAAGCCAAAACGGGTTTAAAAGACTCCACGTAATCACAAGGAAAAGATGTTGCTGTGTAAACAGTGAGAAAGGTGTTCAAACTTCAAGCGGAGCAAATTCTGACTGGCTAGCTGACCACAGATGAAGAGATTGCATGAACAAGAGTTGGAAGGCCACATTACAGTTACTTCGGCAAAGATTCAGGAGGTCCTAATGCAGACTCAGGCACAGACGCTGAGCCATTGGAACAGGTACAATACGATACTGACGATAATGTGTTTGCCAATGACATACAACATTTTGACCAATCTGAATCCATTAGTAACACATGTGTAGTGGAAACGGGTGATAGTAATGTCATTCCTGACTCACCGGATATGTGTGATAATGATATTCAGGATGACCAAAATGATGTAGAATGTGATGATGAGCGTGTTGCACTTGCTAATTTAATTGCTAATTTAAAGCTTGATGTCGATGAAAATAAAAAATTCAAAAGCATTAAACGAAAGCAAATGCAACATTGACTCAAGAGTTAACTGAGTGCAAATCTATTCTTGCGGAAATATCTGTAGAATTTAGGGGAGAATCTATAGTATTCGGGATAGTTGCTTAGTTGCACTTCAAAATAAACAGACTGAGTTTGAGAGGTACAAGGCCTTTAATGATCGTACAGTTGACTATGACAAACTTGAACGAAGGTTAAATGAAACTCTAGGACTATTAGCTCAAAAAGAAATTGACATAAAAGAAGGTTTAAAAGTTAAAGCCTATGAAATTTCTGTTGTCAAAGAGAAACATGATGAGTTAGTCAAACAGAGTCTTTTAACCAAGTCACATTACGAAGGTCTTGTCAAGGAGAAAACAAAGGTAATAATAACGGTTTTGAGCTTAAGGAAGAAAAAGATATTGACAAAATGATTTCTATGGAACAAACCAGTTAAAGTTTTTGAATGAATTGTTTTACACAGAGTCAATCAATCCAAACCATTCATAAGTTAGCACCCAATGCCCTACATTTAATGGTTGTCCTACCATTTGCCAATCCAAGGTACTCAAAAGGCTCAAAATGAGATACATGTTTCGTTTGCGATCCCACATGACCATCTGTTCCTTGCAAACAGACTGTCCCGATCGGGAAGAGACTCTGACTCTTGATAACGAGAGTCGATCAAAATTGAATAAAGACTTAGTGAAACCTTTTGACTACACAAAGTTAAATAGTCTTTATGAAATTTTTAAACCCCCGACTCAGGTATTATGTAAAATTCAGTTCGCACAGGCAATGAAATAAAAAGAAATGTGGAGAAAATCATTTGTGAAAACCAAACCAAATATTTTTCAAGAAAACATAGTTTTCTTACCAGTGTTAAATCAATAAGCAAAAAGTTAGACAAGCATATAATGTCATGACGAATAACATTAATCATCTGAAAGAAATTGTCGATCAAGCATGGGTAAAACATTCAAATGACCTTCTTCATCTTCGTAACCCAACTGCGCAAGATATGGAAATCCTAGTTAAGACATGTTTGATGCCCCTTGCCCTTAAGACACGGAATGTAGTTTTGCATTTGTACTATGAAACTTAAGCAATGAAAATGCACTGCAGATTTATAAGTACGTTGAACTCTGAGATGAAATTGATGAACTTGAATCTGATAAGGCAGAATTTTCCAACATGTATGATATGCTTTTGCAGAAAGTGTGTCCTAAAAATGTTATTGTTCTTATTTGCAATCTTCCATCTGATTTAGATGAGATCCTGAATTACATGCTTGTATTTCTAAGTCAGGGAATGTTTTTAACATTTGACTGTCTTGCACAAAAGCTTTCTGAACAAACTGAATTTGTAAGTAAAGAGATTTACACTGAGCTTTTACAAAGTTTTGCTAAATTAAAAAAAACACTCAATTTCTCTTGAAATCGCTTACAAGAATGTCAAAGAAACAACTGAAAAAAATGACACAGTTTGCAAAGAAAAGGCGGTCAAATGTATTTCGAAGGATCGTGAACAATATTTTGAATACAGATTAGATAAGCTAATGCAAGGACAAGAAACTTTGCAATAAAGTGAGTTAAAGTAACTCATTGAAAACTGCAAAGGAAAATATGTGGACACTAGTTGATATAAACCATCTGTTGTTCGACAAACCTAAATGCTCAAAGGATTCCAAAAAACCACCAAGTTTTAGGAAAAACCGGTCCTTTTTAGACTCTTTGAGAGAAAATATTTTGCAAAGAAAAGTCGTTTTTTAAAAACTAATGAGTCAGAGGGTTCATCAAAACCAGTCACTCCATAGAATTTGCCTCATAAACAAAGAAAGTTGTAAGCAAACATTAAATGTGATTAAAACCAGGGCATGTATGAATTACAGAGTACAACCAACTAGAGCACCACAGTGAATCTGACTTACTAGGAATATATTCCTCGGTATCTATTCTAAAGGAATAGCTCACAAAAACTAATGTTAGCAGACCAAAGCCTAGGAGCAATCAAATGAAAGGAAAAGGTCGTGCCTAAAACACTAGTCAATGTAAGTTAAGAAGACTGGAAGTAGAAGAACACCCTTCGATCTCTTGTATTTCTAATCATAACAAAGTCTGTAATGCGTGTAATGATAGTTTAATTCCAGAAACTATTCGAATGTAAATGCTGTTTGTGTACTTGTGGAAAAATGTTGTGTTTATTCGAATCATGATACTTGTGGTTTCTAAGTTTTTTGAAGGACGGTGAATGCTAGAAACTAGAAGCCTAATGTAGTTGCTATATTAGTACTAGAAAACCCAAAAGTCAAGCGAACAAATCTGTTGCAACACCCTATAAGAAAACTGTTGCATCAGAATCCACTATCACAAGTTCCAAGAGTTACTATAGGATGCTATATAAGAAAACTAGTAAGGCGTGGAAATGGTGGATAGACAACATTGCCCTCTGCATATTACATGGGTTCCAAGCACCAAAAAAAGAAAGATGGGAAACAAACCAAAACCTTTTCTTACCTAAAGTTAGGAATGAAACTGTGCCTAAAAGAGTTAGTTATGCCATAGATACTGTATCTAGGATAACTAATGTCTTGAAAATCACAAACGCTTTAGGATCCAATTTGTCATGTATTCCATCGTCTTCTAATTCTCTTGCAGATTGTACAACTCATCCTATTCATTGTTGATTCTGGATGCACAAAGCACATGACGGGCAATCTATCTCTGCTGTGCAATTTTGTTGAAAAATACTTGGGTTCCGTCGTTTTGCAGTGATTTTCAACAATTTGGCTCAATTCTTGGTTATGGGATTTTTTTGTTCAAGGAAATATCACGATCAAAAGGGTTTACTACGTCGAAGGTCTCAATCACAATCTTTTCTCGGTTGGTCAATTCTGTGATGCGGATTTGGAGGTTGCATTTCAGAAATCTACGTGTTTTGTTAACGAGATCTTAGGAAACAGACTTACTAACGGTAATCGTTAGAAACTGATCTATGTTATAATTTCTCTTCAAGAAACAACTTCATCAACTCCAATCTGTCTCATGGCTAAAGCATCACCAACTCAAGCATGGTTATGGCATCGAAGACTTTCTCATCTCAACTTTGACTACATCAACTTGCTTTCAAAGAAAGATGTTGTAGCTCATAGTGCTTATTTAGGATAAGTTAGTTAATTCTCTTAGCTTATTTGTCCAAGTTTTAGCTTAAGTGTCCAAAAAGACTTAGCATTTTTAGTTTTAAGCTTGTTTAAGCTACTGTCGATTTTAAAAGCTCTTTTTAAGCTTATTTATAAGCTTTCACAAAAAGTTGTAGTTTTAGAAATTGTTAAGCTCAATAAGCTTAACAAGTTTGGTTCACAAAGTTTTTCAAAAAAAAAAGGAGACAAGGGGTGACCCGGGTGAGCAAGACTCGAACCCGGGCCTCTACCCTCGATACACCTCTCTTTTGTTACAAGCGTTACCGCTGTGCCCTTGGGACTTTTACGTTAGTATCCCAAGGGCTTTAGTATTTAACCTCATTTTCCACCTTAAAGCTATAAGCTGTTTACAGCTTATTTTCGGGCTTATTTATAAGCAAATTTTTGGTTTCTTATTTTTCGTAGGTTAGTTGTAGTGTTAAGTATTTTAGGTAAATTTTTCAGAATTTTTAAAAGTTGTTTAGTATTTTTTATAATTTAATTTAGTTAAAAGTTTAAAAAATTCATAAAAAATACAAAAATTATCAAAAAAATATTTTTCTTTTTTAGAAAATTTTCTTTAGTCATATATTTTGTAGGAAAAATACAAAAATTTTCGTAGGGTCATTTTTGTAACTTTTTGATTTTTAAAGAACGGGGCTCGGGTGCGGTTTTTGTCTTGACTCGTTTTTGGGTCAAACGACCTCCGTTTTCAGTCTAGTCTTTTTCATTCTTCGTTATTAGTCCCCTAGAGTAGTTTAGAAGTGAAAATTTCTTTGTAGGGTTAATTTTGAAGATTTTAGGTTTTTCTTAATCGTTTTTGCTTGTTATTGTTTAATTTAACTTTCCACACTCTCAAATCATTTCTCTCTTTCAAACTCCGATCTTTTGACTGTATCGATTTTCCAGCACAGCCTCGTTGGGGATTAACGACCCGAGAAAATTCTATACTGCTCCTGGTTTTATTGATCATTGATTGTTTTTAGATTATATATATTTTATTATATTATACTATATATATAGTTTAAAAATCTTTTAATCACATATTCAACCTACATTAGAACCAACAACTCCAACAAATGTTCATGCTGAGGAAAACAACGATAATCAAGCAGAATTTACCAATCCTTTCTGTACACCGGTACAAGAAATTGGTGAGTCTTCCTTACGTAATATTGGTACTTCAAATATGTATACCTTCAAGCAACCTTAAGACTCCGAATACCGATGGACAAAAGATCACCCGTTAACTCAAGTTCGTGGCAATCCATCCAAGCCAGTGCAAACAAGACGACAACTTGCAACAGATCTTGAAATGTGTATGTTCGCACTCACCGTGAGTATTGTTGAACCGAAAAACATTAAGGAGGCAATGACTGATTCTGCATGGATAAAAGCAATGTAGGAAGAACTTCATCAGTTTGACAGACTACAAGTCTGGGAACTCGTTGACAAACCTTTTGGCAAGAATGTAATCAAGCTAAAGTGGTTATGGAAAAACAAAAAGGATGAAGACCAAACTGTAATTCACAACAAAGCACGACTTGTAGCGAAGGGTTATGCTCAGGAAGAGAGTATTGATTTCGAAGAATCATTTGCTCCAGTTGCTCGCTTAGAGGCTGTCAGGATTTTTGTCGCATATGTTGCACACAAGTCTTTTCCAATTTATCAGATGGACGTGAAAACGTAATTTCTTAATGGTTCATTGAAGGAGGAGGTTTATGTTGCACAACCAGAAGGATTCGTTGATCCTGATCATCCAGACAAAGTTTACCGTCTAAGGAAAGCTCTATATGGATTGAAACAAGCTCCGAGAGCCTGGTATGATGAACTCTCAAAATTCCTGATTTCCAAAGGTTTTACTAAAGGTATCATTGACCCGACCCTATTCACGATAAAATACGGGGAGGACATTCTACTTGTGCAGATTTACGTTGATGACATTATTTTTGGTTCCACAAACCCTAAATTTTCAAAACGTTTTGAAAAATTAATGCACGGTAGATTTGAGATGTCCTTAATGGGGGAAATGAAATTCTTTTTAGGACTTCAGATCCACCAATCCCCACGAGGTATTTTTATCAATCAGGCCAAGTACACCTTAGAGATTCTGAAAAAACATGGTATGGAAAAAGGACAAAGCATTGGTACACCAATGGCTACGAAACCTAAATTAGATGCAGACTTGAGTGGTGAACCCGTAGACCAAACTGACTAAAACTGACTACCGAAGCAAAATCAGTCACGTCATCGTATCTGACATCATATAGACTAGACAGTAGTGCAAGCTGAGGTTATTGGGGTGGTGGGGGGTGGCAAGATATCAGGCAGCAAGACCGACTGAAAAACACCTCAAAGAGGTTAAATAGGAACTTTCGATACTTAAGAGTTACCATTCAACATGTGACTCTGGTATCCAAGGTTTCTTGGCTTTGAAGTAACAGCTTTTCAGATGCCTGATCATGCCGATTGCGTTGATACTCGCAAAAGCACTTCTGAGAATACAGTTTTCTATGTGATAAGCAGTCAGCTGATGTCAAAGAAAGCAAGATTGTACTGCATGTCATACCGCCAGAGGCTGAATACGTGGCTTTATCTGCAAGTTGTGCTCAAGTAATGTGGATGCGGCACAGCTTAAGGATTATGGCTTCAACTACAACAAAATACCATTGTATTGCGACTCTCAGTCCATCCATAGCAATATCCATGCAACCCGGCAGCACAACTCCCGGACCAAGCACATCCATACTCGGTTATCATTTACATCAAGCTCAAGTCATGTGGATGAGGACACAGCTTCAAGATTATGGCTTCAACTACAACAAAATACCATTGTATTGCAACTCTCATTTAGCCATAGCAATCTCATGCAACCCTGTGCAGCACTCCCGTACCAAGCACATCCATACTCGGTATCATTTCATCAAGGAACAGGTTGAAAATGGTATAATTGAATTGTACTTTGTCAGAACTGAATACCAATTGGCTGATATGTTTACTAAAGCCCTATCTGAAGATAGGTTTCAGTATCTTGTCAGGCGAATTGGTATGAGATGTTTGACTCCAGCAGAACTGGAGGTTCTGACAAAAGAATCTGCTTGATACTTCCTCAAACATCAACATGTACATATTTTTTGAAAAAAAGAAAAATACAAAAATATAAAATTTCAAAAAGAAAATACAAAATCAAAAAATCAGAAAATGTTTCAAAAAATATTCTTCTCGACATGTCTCTTGGAATCGATAACATTTACGTACCTAGAAATGTTGATTAATATCGACACGGGCGTGTAAATGAAGTTCGAACAGGAGTTTCAAATGTTTTCAAAACATGTCATTTCTAATTTTTCTTTATGACTTGTAATCACTCTCAGATTGCAACTCGGTCCCGAACGACAAAGGAGAGTGTACGCATAAGTGCGCTTATCCTTAGCGTTAGAAGAGAAGTCTTCTAACATTTGGTTTTTCAAAAAGTTGAACACAATTTTTCAAGAATTTCTCAATGACGATTCAAAATCTTTCAAAATTGTGTGTTCAACACTCCTTCCCTCATATTGTTTTCAAAGACAAGTATTCTACATTTGGTGTCATTTTTTTAAATGAGTCAATGTTTGAGGGGGAGCTTTTCTGAAAAACAATGTTTTAATGATTGTTGGATACATCATAACATGACAATTCTTATGTATTCAACACATTATAAAAGGTCTTAATAACATCTACGGAATAATAATGACTATTAAATAGATTGATTATTATAAGATAATTAGGTGGTTGAGCACAATTTTTTAAGAATTCTTCGATGACAATTAATAATCTTTCAAAATTATGTGCTCAACAATGCTAACCCTCAATTTTATATTCATTTTACAACTTGGTATCATTGTTTTTGGTGTCAAACATATGTAAAATCGAGGGGGAGCAAGTTTATGTTCCATGTAATTCATGCTAAGTAAAAGTTTTCCCCATGGTATTTCAAGACAAATTTTAATCACAAAGTATTTCAAAAACTAAGTGAATTAGTATTTAAAATAAGGGGAGAAATGTATTTAAAATGTGATCTTGAAAATAATAAGTGATCTTATCGACTCAAAGTGCTTGATACTCTTCGAAAAAGGTTTTATGGTTACGATCTCATACCCTACAACATCTTATTTCACGACGATTCTGAAGTCATAAGGTGGTAAGGTTAGGTATTTGTCCTATGATCCAACCAGAACCGGAGGGATCTACCCAAGGACACTCCATAGTTAGAAATAGCAGTCCTTAGGTATGATTGGAGATGAATGTGTATAAGGGAAGAATGCCGACTAAGATTGAGCTAACACTGGAACAATCACAACAAGGTGTTAGTAATGACGTCTTGGTAAGCATTGAAGGGGTTGAAGAATTAAAAAGAAATGTATGGATAAAGGGTCTAAAGAAAGAAGCCCTCCACACAACTTAGGCAGAAACCGGGTCAATACATATGCTGTCAGAATCACAATGTTGATTGCTGACATTGAAGACGACATCATGGACCCAGTGATGCAATGCACAACCCTTCCCAGCCATTCGGGTTTCTCTCAAAAGAAACTTGTCTCATTTGTCACGGAGATACACACGACTTCTATTGACTTTCTCACTCCGAGTTAGTTAATATTGAATAGGTGGCAGTCTGCTCCAGCCTCCGATTACTAAAACCAAAACGCACTAATCGAGTCTAGAGCCAAGAGATCATCAAATAAATCTCATTAGGACACATTTCATGACAAACACTTGTTGAACATCATTAAGTTCACAAGCTGTTGTAGTTCATACAAGCTTAGTTAAAAAAAGAATCATAGCATTATCCTTGGATTATGCCAGAACATTCCGTTTAGTGATACTTATGTACTCACAATGCAGATGGAAATCCTTGCTTGAGCCAGCTTCAAAACAAGCTTTGGTAGGTGACTTGTGCGAGAATGCTATATGAAATCGAACTTGTGGTCTATGGAAAGAAAGAAATGGGATAGTGCGATGCAATGTGAATCCAAACTTGTTCTAGGAATATGATTGACGGCTTAATTCTGAAAGATAGTAATATTTGATTCACTCTTACCATGTTGTCTGCTGTGAGTCACTTTCGGTTATGAGAACCTAGCAATTAGCTTGGTAAAACTAATACATTATGTTAGAGATTCCTACGCCTTTGAGCTGGAAACCTGTTTAGAAGGAGATTCATTGAATATACTGATCACAGGCTACAGTATTATACTATAAAATGGTCTTACGGAAAAACCGAAGGTTAATCTAACCAAATCGGACGAAATGGACAAAGCCACATTTTGTCCATCGCTTTAATTAGTAATTGTTTCTATTTCAGGATAATAAAGTTGGAGATTGTGATGCCTTTTAAGCTAGTCGGATTTATTACCCTTGCTTATGCTCAAAATACAAAGACATACCTATAAGCATCGAGATTCAAGAAGTCATGAAAGCTCTAAGCATTAAAGACAAGACTTCTGCACAAACTCTGATATACAAGTTCTTCCTTCAAAAGGATATCAGTTCTTAAAGGGGTGTGAGGATTGTTAGCAAGCTTTAAGATGATGCAAAGTATGTGCATGTTGGTCAAGATATAAGATCGCTAATGTGGACAAGCGATCAAGAACGGAAGGATAAAGATTTAAAGTCTTGGACGGAAAAGAAAAGTCAAAAGACATGACATGGATAAGATCAAAGATCATAAAGCATGAAGGAACAAGCCTACAACAAGATAAAGACCAAGACAAATACAAGAGCTTAACGACAAAAGCAATCTCATTGATCTCACGAAGGAGTGTCACAATGAACTCACTTCGGGGGAGATTGTTTACCTTAAAATATTGAGTCAAACAATGGAAGTTCGTTCATTAATTATATTAGGTCTCGGTCATTATTTAATATACGTTGTAATAGGCTAGACGGGTAAACGGGCTCTTAAATGTAAGCTAACCGGTCACGTGTATCGGGCGAAAGCCCAAGTAATCCTGAGCCCGGCCCGTAGAAATACTAAAGGCATGCAAGCCTTTTAGTTTGATACATATACACCTCACCAAGGTAGGTAAGGTGAGTTGGTCATTTGTAACTTTTCCATTTTTGCAAGTAATCTTCTCATTCTCTCACTTTCTCTCTCTACTCTCTCTATGAGGTACTTTATGGGCTTGGATTATCCACCTTATCCTCCATCATATCTAGATCACCTAAGGGCTCATCATCTAACCATGCCATGCACTTAGGCATCTTAACCATAACTATCTCACATTCTAAATCCTCATTATATGTTCTCTTAGGTTGTGACTTAGGCAATTTTATCATGTCATCTAACTTACGGGTCATTGCTATGGAGCTCTTCTTAAAAGTTTGATGCAATTGGTCACTTTTCCTAAGGGTCTCACCAACAAAATTTGATCCTAAACACGAAGGTTGTTCATACAAATACATCCTAGGTGAAGGCTCATATGGTTCTTTAATTTCACTAGGTGAGGCATTTTGTGTGCGAGGATATTCTACTCCACCATTCATCATTTTATATATTTCCTCAAGATTCTCTAAGTCGCTTTTATAATCTTCCAGAAAATTTTCACGGTAATATTCTATGAAGCACTCAAATTGTTCTTCCGTTAACGACTCAAGTGTGATTTCATCCGCCATGGTGACGAATGACATATTTACGAACAACTACACAAAGAAGAGATAGACTAAAAGAAAGCTACTTGACAAGAAATTAAATCTCACTTGATAGGAATCTTGTGAGTAGACCTAAGCTAGATTGAATCCGAAACCTACGCTATTCCTCGGCAGCGGCGCCAAAAACTTGTTGCGGTTGTCGTAAGGGACTTATACAAGAAGTTTTACAACTCCCTAGGCAGTTTACCTAAACATTGTAGTGTAGTATAGGCAAGGCTCGGGGTTTGTTATCGTTCTCTAGGGGAATAGCACTGTGAAGGCCGGATCGAATGTTCACTAAGATCTAAGGGTTGAAGGAAGATTCTTTTTGTGTTTTTATATTTAATGAAAGCAAGTAAATTATGGTTTTAAAGAGGTTTTGGTTTTAAGCTAATTAATTACTAATAAACTAAATAACAATTATACCATGAAGCGTATTCACCTGGGACGCATTACTCCTTCTAGCTATCCAATTCTACATATTTCTTTGTCATACTTGAGATGTAATGTGTAAGTATTTCCTAGGTCATGAACGAATTACACAAACCCGCCGTCTATGTAATATTCCGTTAGGGTAATGCACAAGTAAGGTAGTATGAAGACTATTACAAGGCCCCTAAGAGTATATTACATGCAATTGAAATATCTTAAGAGGGATCAACCATATAAGGGGTAAGTTAGTATGAAGACTGTTACCCATGGTATCCTTTCTACACAATCACGTTTCCCTAGACATATCAACAATGGTAAAAACAAAAGCTGGTTTTCTAGAGCCTAACGCACACATTCATCAACAAGAAGCAATATGATATAAGAATTATAAACTATAATCAATTAGACTCATTGAATTTGTCACAAACAACAAGATCTAATCAATTAATGACAAGGTTCATGCATTCCCAAATAAATACTAGATGAATTAGCCAAGCAAACTTAAACAATAGAAATCATATTCAACAAAAGGAATTGAAGACATGATTTAAGATATAAGTGATAATCAAACCATTACAAGATATTTATGGAATGAATTAAGTCTTTTAAGTTGCTGGAAAAATACCTACCCAAAGCCTTTAGTCAGACCTAGGGTTTGAGACTTGATAAAAACGAAGTTATGAGGTTGTATTTATAGGCAAAACCCTAACCGACCTTCATGATGCCGTCACTGAAAACCGTGATGCCGTCGCGGCGACAACTTTCTCGTGGTTGTAGCTTTTCTCGTTCTGAACGCGTGGGCAGTTGAATCGTCAAAATCCGAGTTCGTATGAAGGAGTTATGATCAAAATAATATCTGGTACTTCGCGCGCATGTCGAACGATCATCTTTATCTAGAATCTTCTAGGGTTTCTTAGGTCAGATATGTTATGACGCCATTACCAAATCTCTGACGCCGTCACTAAAAAGATCGTGACGCGACGCCGTCTCCACGTTCTGTAAGCAATATTCTTCATGAATTTGGTGTAGGTCTGTAATATTGTCCGTTTCTTCTTCAAATAAGCTCAAGTCATGTATATTTCCTCAAAATGCCTTCCAAATGCTAAATACCTAAAAAGGAACGATTAAGTACGTATTTTGGGCATAAATGCATGATTTAGGGGGGTAAATGACCCCGCAAAAGTGTATAAAATGACACCTCATCAAGACCAAACTTAGTGCAAGCAGTATGTTATTGTGCACGTTATCAAGCAAGACCAACGGAAAAGCACCTCAAAGAGGTTAAATGGATCTTTTGATACTTAAAGGGAACCATCAACATGAGACTCTGGTATCCGAAGGATTCTGGTTTTAAACTAACCGCATTTTCAGATGTTGATCATGCCGGATGGCTTGATACTCGCAAAAGCACTTCTGGAGGAATACATTTCCTAGGTGAAAAGCTAGTTAGTTGGATTTCAAAGAAACAGGACTGCACTGCAATGTCTACAACAAAAGTAGAGTACGTGGCATTATCCGTAAGTTGTGCTCAAGTAATGTGGATGATGACACAGCTTAAGGATTATGGCTTCAACTACAACAAAATACCATTGTACTGCGACTCTTAGTCAGCCATAGAAATCTCATGCAACCCCGTGCAGCACTCCCGTACCAAGCACATCAATGTCCACTACCACTTCATTAAGGAATACGCTGAACGTGGTATAATTGAACTGTACTTTGTCAGAACTAAATACCAGTCAGCTGACATGTTTACGAAAGCTCTGTCGCAAGATAGGTTTGAGTATCTTGTCAGACGACTTGGTATGAGATGTTTGACTCCAGAAGAACTGGAGGTTCTGGCAAATGAGAGTGCCTGATATTTCATCAAACGTCGACTTGTAAATATTTTAAAAAAAGCAAAATACAAAAATATAAAACCTATAAAACCAAATACAAAAATATATAATTTCAAAAAGCAAATACAAAATCAAAAAATCAAAAAATTCCAAAAAG